>ML259678.1:0-12046 GCA_005239495.1 Nicotiana undulata | reverse complement strand
ATATATATATATATATATATATATATAGTTGTTCTAGACATATTGATTCTTCTATAATACCCTTGAAACACATCCTCTCTAATTAACGACGTTAAATCTTAACCATCTCATTTAAAAGTCTAAAATTATTATAAAAATTATTATATCTTTAAAGTGGTCCTTCACGTGAATGAGCTCCAATGAGATTTGAAGCGAAAACATGTGTCTATTCTAATTCCATATTTAATTTTGTAAGCTACATATGAAAAAATGTTATTACTGTTATGAAATAACGACTGTAAAGTAAATAAACCAAAGAAAAGTATAGAGAGAGAGTGATATGTTATTCAACTTTCAAACTGATGTACATAATGAACTGAAATCTCCTCTATTTATAGAAGAAGGAAGTTGTTGTGTAAGCTACTGCAAGTTGCTTGTAAGTTGCTACTTCAAGCTGATGTGTAAGCTACTGCAAGCTGTCGTGTAAGCTGCTTGTAGGATGCTACTGTAAGCTGCTGTGCAAGCTGTTGTGTAAGCTGCTTGTAAGTTGCTACTGTACGAGACATAGATAATCTTCTACCGGGGGTAATATTTATCCATAACTAAGTACCGAAATGATAAGCTTCTTCAGGAAGCTTATGTACATCCACAATATATATTTATAAAACTCCCCCTTAGATGTTCATTAAAAGATAATGTGCCTCATTAAAACCTTATTAGGAAAAACCCCGTGGGAAAAAATCCTAGTGAAGGAAAAAGAGTACACATTTTTAGTAATACGTGTTGCTAGGCACCTCATTAAAAACCTTATAAGGAAATCCCAGTGGGAAAAAACCTTAGTAAGGGAACAAGAATACACCGCGTATTTTACTCCCCCTGATGAAAACCTTGTTTCAAATATTTGAGTCTCTGCATCCCAATCTTGTATACCATCTTCTCAAAAGTTGAAGTTGGCAAAGACTTGGTTAATAAATCTATCGGATTGTCACTTGAATGGATTTGTTGCACATCAATGTCACCATTTTTCTGAAGATCATGCGTGTAGAATAATTTTGGTGAAATGTGCTTCGTTCTATCTCTTTTTATAAATCCTCCCTTCAATTGGGCTATGCATGCAGCATTGTCTTCGTATAAAATTGTGAGTTTTTTCTCACATTCCAGACCATATTTTTCTCGAATAAAATGAATTATTGATCTCAACCATACGCATTCTCTACTTGCTTCATGAATAGCTATTATCTCAACATGATTTGAAGAAGTAGCAACAATAGATATCCTTGTGAAGCGCCATGATGACAACCTCCATATGTAAACACGTACCCGGTTTAAGATCTAGCTTTATGGGGATCAGATAAATAACTTGCATCTGCATAACCAACAAGATCTGTACTATCTTTGTTAGAATAAAACAAACCCATATCAAGAGTTCCCTTTAAATATCGCAATATATGCTTAATCTCATTCCAATATTTTCGTGTAGGAGAAGAACTATATCTTGCTAGTAAATTAACAGAAAATGCTATGCCAGGCCTTGTAGCATTATCAAGATACATTAGTGCACCAATTGCACTGAGATAGGGTACTTGGGGACCAAGGAGTTCCTCGTTCTCTTCTGGAGGTCAGAACAAATCCTTATTCACTTCAAGTGATCAAACAACCATTGGTGTACTCAATGGGTGCGCTTTGTCCATGTAAAAGCGTTTTAAGATCCTTTCTGTATAGGCAAATTGATGAATAAAGATCTTGTCTACTAAATGTTCAATTTGCAGACCAAGACAAAGTTTTGTCTTTCCAAGATCTTTCATCTCAAATTCTTTCTTAATATATTCAATTTCCTTTTGGATCTCTTCTGGAGTTCCAACAAGATTTATGTCATCAACATAAATAGCAAGTATAACAAATTCTGAAGCCATTTTCTTTATTAAAATACATAGACAAATAACATCATTTATGTAACCTTTTTCAGCAAATATTCATTGAGGCGATTATACCACATGCGCCCAGATTGCTTTAAACCGTACAAAGATCTTTGTAAACTGATTGAGTACATTTCCTATGATTTTGAATATGCTTCAAGCATTTTAAATCCTTCAGAGATTTTCATGTAACTTTCATTATCAAGTGAATCGTACAGATAAGCTGTAACCACATTCATTAGATGTATTTCAAGCCTTTCACGTAAGGCTAAACTGATGAGATATCGAAATGTTATGGCATCCATAACGGGTGAATATGTTTATTCATAATCGATTCCAGGTCGTTATGAGAATCCTTGTGCGACAAGGCGAGCCTTGTATCTTTCAACTTCATCTTTATCATTCCTTTTCCGCACAAAAATCCATTTATGATCAACTGGCTTTATACCAGCAGATGTTTGGACTACTGGTCCAAAGACCTCTCTTCTAGGAAGTGACTTCAATTTTGATTGAATTGCCTCTTGCCATTTTGGCCAATCAGATCTTGGTCGACATTCTTCGACAGATCAGGGTTCAAGATCTTCACTATCTTGCATAATTGTTAGTGCAACATTATATGCAAAAATATTATGCACCACTATTTCAGATCGATTTAAATTAATTCCATCACCAGTAGAACTTATTAAAAGTTCCTCACTCACTTGAGTCTCGGGTTCATTGATTTCTTCCGGAATCTCAGAACTAATCAGATCTTGGGTCTCTTCAGGAGATCCCTTCATAATATTATTTTGATCATATGTCGATTTTCTTTTTCTAGGATTTCGATCCTTAGAACCCAAAGGCCTACCACGCTTCAGGCGTGCTTTGGGTTTACTAGCTATCATGTTAATAGATGGTCCTGCTGGGACATCAATTCGGATAGGCACATTCTCTGTAGGGATATGTGACTTAGTTATCCTTTTCAAATCAGTCAATGCGTCTGGCATTTGATTTGCTATATTCTGTAAATGGATGATCTTCTGGACCTCCTGATTACATATAGGGGTACGTGGATCAAAATGAGATAATGATGAAACTTTTCACACAATTGCTTTTTTCATTTCCTTTTTCTCTCCCCCTAATTGTGGGAAATTTTTTTCATCAAATCGAGCAGTAAATAAATCTCTCGTCAATGGTTCAAGATAGCGAATAATATATATATATTTCTAACATTCTCTGTGGGCCCATCTTACTACGTTGTGGTGCTGCTACTGGCACATATACAGCGCATCCAAAAATTCGTAGATGGGCAATATTTGGTTCATGACCAAAAACTAATTGTGACGGAGAATATTTATTACAATGTGTCGGTCTGAGACGAATAAGAGATGATGCATGCAAGATAGCATGGCCCCAAATCGTAGTGGGCAATTTGTTTTCATAAGTAGTGGTCTTGCAATCAATTGCAGGCGTTTAATAAATGACTATGCAAGTCCATTTTGAGTATAAACATAAGCTACAGGATGTTCAACTTTTATCCCAATTGATAGACAATAATCATCAAAAACTTGAGATGAGAATTCTCTAGCATTATCAAGGCGAATAGCCTTTATAGGATAATCCGGGAATTGTGCCCTTAATCGGATTATTTGGGCTAATAACTTTGCAAACGCTAGGTTGCGAGATGATAGTAGACACACATGAGATTATCTTGAAGATGCATCTATTAGGATCATAAAATATCTAAACAACCCACTTGGTGGGTGAATAGGTCCACATATATCCCCATGTATATGCTCTACAAAGGCAGGGGATTCCATGCCAATCTTCATTGGTGATGGTCTAGTGATCATTTTGCCTTGATAACAAGCATCACAAGAAAATTCATCATTTGTAAGAATCTTCAGGTTCTTTAGTGGATGTACACTTGAGTTTTCAATAATTTGTCTCATCATTATTGATCCAAGATGGCCCAAACGGCCATGCCAAAACACAAAAGTATTTGAATCAGTAAACTTCTGGTTTACGATAGAGTGTGCTTCAATTGTACTGATCTTTGAATAGTATAAGCCAGAAAATAAAGTTGGTAACTTTTCTACAACGTATTTCTGTCCAGAAATATTCTTTGTAATACAAAGATATTCCACGTTCATTTCATCTATTGTCTCAACGTGATACCCATTTCGGCGGATATCTATAAAACTCAACAAGTTTCTTCGGGACTTAGAGGAGAACAATGCATTGTCTATAATAAGCCCTTAGAGAGAAATACAATGGCTCGTCCGAAGCCTTCAATCAAACTTATATTACCAGAAACTATAGAAACATTTGCTTTTTCCATATGCAAATAAGAAAAGTATTTCTGATCTTTGAATATGGCATGAGTTGTTCCACTACCAATTAAACAAATATCTTCACGATTGGTCTTTGATCCAAACATAATTTGAGGATTATCCATATTCTTTGATACTTTCAAAGTATTTGCTCGAGATGACAGAGTCTCGTGCTGATAACGTGTTATGAAATAACGACTGTAAAGTAAATAAACCAAAGACAAGTATAGAGAGTGAGTGATATATTATTCAACTTTCAAACTGATGTACATAATGAACTGAAATCTCCTCTATTTATAGAAGAAGAAAGTTGTTGTGTAAGCTACTGCAAGCTGTTTGTAAGTTGCTACTGCAAGTTGCTGTGTAAGCTACTGTAAGTTGTTGTGTAAGCTATTTGTAAGTTACTACTGTAAGCTGCTGTGTAAGCTACTGTAAGCTGCTGTGTAAGCTGCTAATGTATCAGACATAGATAATCTTCTACCGGGATAATATTTATCCATAAATGAGTACCAAAATAATAAGCTTATTCAGGAAGCTTATTAACATCCATAATATATATTTATAACAATTGAAAAATAAATTCTTGGTCCTTTTTTCAAGTTCTTTTGAGAACAAAAAAGCTGTCACTAGAAAACAAAACAACTACTTTCTGAGAGGAGAGGATGCGATGTTTTAACGATATTAAAAAACGCGAGAATTTTTTTAACTCGAGATATCAGACAAGTCCATGCATGTCCGTTAAGTTAGTGTTGCACATCACTTGCATGGTTGCTTAAGTTTTTTTTTTTTTTTTGGTAAGAGGAGAATCAACTGCGGTTACAATCGCACTGGGTAAATCTTTTCATGTGTAATAGCTTACAAACTACACAGAAGATATAAACCATACTAGATAAGTTATGTGTGACAGGCTCAACCCAAAAAATATTAAAAGGAATCGATCTTAGGTTATCCGTATGAATGACCGCCATCAAACTAACTGGACAACCCCGAAGGATTATGGTAGCTGAAGTTATTAACCTCATATCATTTTTGTAGGCGTGAGTATAGAAGCTTTGCTACAAGTTCTTGTGAATTCAGTAGTTTTTGTGCTTATTATAAATATTAAATTTTTTATTAAATATCTGTAAATATGTAATTGCACGTAAATTAGTTTTTTTTATTAACTTGATGTTATTAATGGAACTCACAAACTTTAAGGGTGTGTTTGGTACGGAGGAAAATATTTTTCTACTTTTTCATGTTTGGTTGATTTAAATGTTTTGGAAAACATTTTCCTTACTAACTCATTTTTCTCCAATTGGAGTAAAATATTTTCCTTATCAAGAGTAAGAAAAATATTTTCCAAAACTCCTTCTCAATCTTCCCCACCCTCACCAACCCACCGCACACCCACTCACCTAACCCCACCCTCTCTCTCCAAAAAGACTTTTTTTTTTCAAATCACCACCCACCCTACAACCCCTCACCCCCACCCCGTAAAATAAAATTTCGAATTTCTGTTTTTTTGCACCCCCACCCCGCAAATACCCACCCACCACTGCCCCTCCCCGCCTCCGATTTTTTTTTTTAATTTTGTATATCTTTTCAGTTTTAGTTTTTTCATCCTTCGGTTTACAGGTTCGAAATTTTACAAGTTCAAAAGTTATGAGATCATGTTTATGATTTCATGTTTATTGTATTTAAATTATTTATGAATACGCTTGAGAAATTATTTTTCTTAATTTGCGTATCAAACATCAAAAAATGAATAAGATTACTATTTTATTTTCTTGAAAAACATTTTTCGTTATACCAAACACACCACAAATCTTGTATCGAACTGTCATTTGGTCAAGCGAATGGTGGTGTAATTTGCTTCACTAACAAAATCTTGATACCACCCTAGATTGCATTCTTGATGATATCAGTTGGTCAAAAGAATGATAGTGCTGTCAACATATAACTACATGAGCTTTGTTGGGTGTTAGGGGGTAGTATTGGGTCTTGCCTTAATAAAAGGACCTTTGTTTGGATTCTACCAAACATATCTCAGTGTGTTTTCCATGCAAGTGGTGGGGGAGGAATGAGAGTAGGGTCTATATTCGAATCAATCATGAAAGAATGTAAAGGAGCTTGTTGATGCTCTCTTCCCTCCTATAACCGGAAGATTGAAAAGTGGTTGGGTTTATGGGTGTTCGTTGGTTGGTACAGTTGGGCATTTAAATGTTTTGGTTCGATATTTTTGGTATTCGATTTCTTAAAATATTATACCAATTCATGCCAAATTAAATTCGATATATATTGTTCGACTTTTCTCCTTTCGATTTAAGTTTATTCCGTTGATAACTTCGATTTGTTCAGCTCGAATATTAGCTAATGCATAAAACCATAGACAATAATATTCTTAAGTAAGGTATTCATAAAATCACATGTTGGGATCAAACTGGGTTTGTTGTTGTAAGGTATTCATAAATATGAAAATAAAACTATTATAAATATAGTAAAAAAAGGCAGAAGAAGATGAAACAAAAAATGCAAAACCTAGACGGGAGAAAGGCTGAAACATAAGTAGGCAACCAAAGAAATTGGGGAAAGCCAACTAACATATCCAATGTCGTTCACAAGTGAGGCTAAAAAAACATAGAATACATAGATCTTACCATTATGTTGTGTGAGATAGAGATGATGTTGCTGATCAGGGGTGTAGGCACCTTGATTGAAGTGGCGTCACGTTCAATTTTTTTTTGTAATTTATATGTATAAATAATAAATAAAATTAAAATATTAAATATAAATATAAATATAATAACACTGCTTGTCGTTACAGAAAGTACCCGCTAGAGTGTGACCACAACTAATCGAAAAATAATACTTTGTTGACCATGTAATACAAGAGAAGATACGTCACTATCATTCTCCATACAAATTACATCTGAAGACCAATAATTGTTTTGAACAGAAAAGTTTCAAGTAATTGTAGTTGCACTTAGAATTATCACAACCCTTTTTCTCACTACCTAGCGTTTGACCATGGATTCTTAAATTTATTTTAAAAATTTTAATTTGGTTAAAGTTTATTTTGAAGATGAAAATGTGTTTGAACATCAATTTTCAAAATATATTTCCCAAATTTATTTTGAAAAAATATGAAACATGACTTATACCCACAAGTTCTAAAAATTATCACAAATATCTAACAGTGTCATTATCAATAACATTCATTATATTATCCCAAACCATAGTCCTCAACAAAAATAAATTTGGTAAAAAATTATTATTTTTATAATGAACTACATGACACACTATCAGATGACTGAGAATGCGAAGTAACATTGTTACAAAATAATAAATGGTGGACTCTTTTATAAAATACAAAAGTTTGGGGTAATTTTTAAAAAATATAATAGTGATATTTTGGTCCAAAATCAACTATTGAACTGGTTTTGAAATTTGAAATTTGCCAAAATATAGGCAAAATCTATAGCCAGAGGGTCCTTAGCTTCTCAGTTCGTTGAATTTTCAGTCAACAATGCCATATAAAGTGGCATGAATAAAATATTAATTACTTCCTCCTGTCCACAAGCTATACTCCCTTAATTTTTTGGTCTTTTTTTATGGTCCAGAATATTTTATTTTTAAGATCTTAAGAAGAAATTAACTTTTTCTTTTTAAAATTGTCCTACGAGTAAAGAGCCTACAAATAGTTTGTTATATTTTTAATGAGCAAGTTAAAGTTAATATAATTAATTTTATTATTAACTAATATTAAAGATAAATTTCTTAATACGTGTGAAAAGATCCAAAATAATCACTTAAAGTGGCAGGAGGGTTTGTGGGTCCGAAGACAGGGGTCGTACCTCATTGAAGTGGGTGCCAATTAGATCAAAAATTGAAGGAAAAGAGGTGGAGGGGTTCTGAATTTGCAAGCTCAAATGGAATGGACACTTACAACCAAAAAAGGTTGTGACGGAGAGTATTCTTTTATTCTTAATCAGAGGTCACGGGTTCGAACTTTGATTATAGAGTCATCCTTTTTAGGAAGCGTTTTATTTATTAATGTGAGACTTTTAAGTGCATATCCAAATTTTAAAATAAGCCGCAATGCAAGTTCCGAATATCAGATGGGAAATCAAAAAAATTGACAGCTAAGAGAAATTGATGAACTTTTTAAAAAATGTAGGTTTTGGAGTGGAGGAACATGACAAACTTCACATGTTCCATTTAGTCTGATTAGTAGTGTCAAAGAGACTTTCCATTTTCATGTATAAGACCCATGGCATTTAGCCCTATCTGCCTTGTTATTGGCAACTGTTATGTACTTTTCTAGGTCTATTGAGAGCTTCCTCTGCATTTGCCATGTGACTTGGTTTAAAACAAGGGTCATTTCAAGGTACACTTTGTTGCAGAATGGACTTTCAAAATCGAAGTACAAAGACCATAAACATTATCACATCAAGACTAGTCTATAGAAATAGAACAATAAAAGAAAATCCAAGATACCCCAATGACCATAATTGAACGAACAATATTTCTTTCTTTCTTTTTTCTTATGTGTCCCATGTCACGTTCCGTGAATCGACAAGAGAAAGCATATTAACCTATCAGCTCCTCTCGTAGATCGGTGCAATTTTACGGAGTGTCTAAGCACAGTTCGCTCACGTTGATGAGGAAATATTGAAGAACTATCCGATGGAAGCTACCATAGTTGTTAATTAAATTCAGTAAGAACATGATTTAGAATCATGTACCTGTTACCCAGCGGAGTAAAATCACAACCCAAAAAATTTGTCCCTAAGTCAAACTTTGATTCTCTTGGAAAATAAAGTATAGTTTCACTAACTAAATGTCTTTCTTTATGTATGTTTTTGCAAAAGAAGGAGGAAATTCTTCTCTGTTAAAGATGAAGATTGATCAGAAGAAAGACCCGTTCCTTTTCTTGGAATTTCTCTCTGTTGAAATAGGAAGCCCAAAATAAGTTTTTTAAAGGGAAAGTAATTAACTGCTTTGAGAAACTGCTATCAACTACACCCAAATGTGTAGTAACTTCTCCAAATAAGTTTTTTTGTTCTTAAACTCTATCTCTTCCCAAATGGGTTGAGTCAACCCATATAGAGTGACTTGGTATCCGAATTTAATACCCAACAGCTCCCACTTCGCTCATGATGGGTTGGAACTCAAACCAGTATCATGAATAATAGCACACTTAATTCATACAAACAAGTAGTTCGTGCGACCTACGAGCATCAAGAGCTATAATATATTTCAAACCTATTAAGGTTATTTTAAAGCTCTATGTAGAAATCAGATCACATTCGGAAATGATTCACTACTATCATGAGGATCTTATTACTCGCTATACCTCAGACATCACCCGCTACTCGAGTAGCTAGTTATTTGACCCCTCATCCTCGAAAGAGGTGAACTCGAGTTCATGTTTAACTTTGTATCCACAATTACACCAAATACCCTCGTGGTAACTGTAATGGTTGACCTATAAATACAAGTTAAATTACTAAATTTTAGTCATCTTTCATTTCTACTCGAATCTTTCCATTCCATATCAATCGCTTTCCTAGACATGCACTGCATTGCCGAATCACTCACGACTATTAGTGACATGCTAAAGTAGCAACACTAATTGGCATTTCAAGAGACAGTAAAAGGTCAAAGGGTATCTTAATAAACGTTGATATAACTTCTTTGAAATCTCACACAATGAAGAAACAAGGACTCATTCATCCATTATCCCATTGGTCGATAGCGCACGTGGTATAAAACACATGTTACAGTGTTCTTAGGCTGGCACATTAACGGGATATTCAATTTATGATAACGATGGCGGATAAACCATATAATAATCTTACTTGTCCCCAACACTAAAGTGCCGGGCATTTTGGGGGACGGAATCTTAGATCACAACATTATGAATGGATGGTATGAACTGCCTAAACAAGAATTCTTGAACAACAAATAACCAGTTCAGATATTCACGACCAAGAAGTACTGAATTGTCTTTCGAATATGCCCCAAGCATAAAATCACGAAGCTGGCCCAAAAAGGCGAGGTATTTTTTTACTGATTTCTTTTATTCCAATTGATTCCCCCCCCCCTTCAGATGTTGTCCCATTAGGATCAATTGCATTGAATACAAATTTTACAAATTTAGTTCTTTTTTCTGAATTCACTCTTCCCTGGTCTTGGTCTTAAAATAAAGAAAGGTCTTTCAAATTTAAACTCAATTTTTGTTCGTTACCAAATTTATTGATTAAATGTAAGAACTCGTCAATTTCTGTTGATAATGGTCATTTCGTCGATTACTACGCCCTTCCTCGTCTCTGGGTGCCTAGATATCCACCGTAAGCTTTTCCTCGTTTGAACCTCGCCCTTCACTTTTAAGGTTATGCAATCCTAAGGTGTTGCTAAATGGATGGATCTTATCAATGTCCATGAATGATGCATTGATCTATTTTTATCTTTCATTAATATTCCCAGGATTAATACACAATGCTTTCTTGAATCAACAAACAAATTGATTGATAAATACATTTTCAATAATGAAATAAATCAAGAAAAAATTAATAATAAAAAAAAAAAATCACTGCGCGTGTGTCTTATTCTTTTAACCATTCAGCACTGTACAGATCTTGGTCTAGACACCTTCAAGTGTCTAACCTGAGTTTCCCACATCAATAATCCCCAAACCATCTTCTTAGGGAAACTCGCATCTAGCTTACAAAACAAGTCATGATCGAATAATGAAATTCGTAAGTCTGATTAGTTGTCAAGACCGGCCTCTACAAGTAAATATAACCTCGCATTATCCGAGGTTCTATAAGGTCTCATCTCTTCACGATTCTTAACGTAAGAGGTGATTGCTCGTGTGAGAGAGTCAATCTCGCGACTTGTTCGACACACTTTATCAACAAAACATCCATCACATGCATACGAGATATAAGAATAATTCAAGAGTCAAATATTGATGAGCATATTATAATACTAAAGTCATTTTCCAATAGATAAATATGTTCATATCCTTCGCAGACCTAGAGCCATAACATGTTTCTCAAGCAGATCTCTAGATATCGCCTTTGTAAAAGGATCAACTATCATGTTTAGCGTAGGAATGTATTGTAAATTTATTTCTTCACTTGCTACCATGTTTCTCACAAAGTTATACTTGATGTCAATGAGTTTGGTCTTGTTGTGATACTTACGATCTTTTGTATATGCAATAGCCGCTTGACTGTCACAATATAGAGTCATGGGATCCTGATAGATCTTTGTAATATCCAAATGCTCAAAAAATCTCTTTAACCAGACAACTAGGGGTGGCAGGGCAGGTTAGGGCGGGGTGGGGCAAGCCTTGACCCGTCCTGCCTGCCCTACTTAGCATTTTTTTTCAAATTTTTGCACCGCTCCGCCCTACCCCATTTAAACTCTCTTTTATTTTTTTCTAATTTGTAATATTATGTTTGCTTCTTCTTCTTTTTTTAACCTTTTTTATTAGGCCATGCAGGGACTCTTGTAAGCAACCACTAGCAGTCATGGCTTTTGTTGGTGATCGATCAGTCTAAAGAATTAAATGTATCTCACATTGGTTCCTTCACTTTTAACCCATAATATGTATTTTAAGGTGCTACTTCAACTTTATTTGAATGCTTAAATGTGCATGCATAAAGACTCATTATACCTAAGGGTGGCTAACGGGCCGGGCCCGGGCCAAACGGGCCAAGTGGGCCGGGCCAAACGGGCCCCGGGCTTTGCGGGTGGAACCGGCCCTTACGGGCCTAAGCCCACATGAGAGAGATTGATGATTTTGTGAGTAAAAATGAAAGAATGAGGGGGTATTTATAGTTGAAA
>ML259677.1:0-20561 GCA_005239495.1 Nicotiana undulata | reverse complement strand
TAAGTCCCCCTGTTAGTGATGAATGAAGTTTTTTCTTCATCTAGGGAATCCATTTTAATCTGGTTATAACTAGAATATGCATCCAAAAAACTTAACAATTCATGACCTGCGGTAACATCGATCATTTGATCTATATGTGGCAATGGAAATGAATCTTTAGGACATGCTTTATTTAAATTAGTATAATCTACACATACACTCAATTTGCCATTCTTTTTAGGCACCACTACTATGTTAGCCAGCCAGTCAGGATACTTTACCTCTCGTATCGAGCCTATGTTCAGTAGTTTTTTAACTTCTTCGTCAATCACTTGATTTTTGAAAGGTCATTGCTTTCTTTTCTTTTGTTTAACAGGTGCGAAGGATGGATCTTCATTTAGTTTATGAGTCATCACTTCTGGTGGGATACCTGTCATGTCTGAGTGGGACCATGCAAAACAGTCCTCATTAGCTTTTAAATAATTGACTAACATACCTTTTTACTCAAGAGTTAGTCTTTCCAGCAATTTTGTGCCAATATACAACTTTCTCTCGGACTTTTGTTCAGAAAGCGGAACAACCTCAAGTTCTTCAGCAGTTGTTTTAATATGCTCGTCTTCTTCTGGTTCACGAATGAAATCCAGTCTGGAATCTATGTCTGCATGTTCTAGCTCATCCTTGATGGTAACAGGATTTGTTTCATCGTTATCTCATTCCGTACCTATTTGAATATCCATTTCTTTTGGACATAGTTGACTAGAGGTTTTTTCCATACCTGTTTATTGAGGAACTTCTGTCCGATAATTTGTTGTCTCTCCCGTATCTTTTTTGTTGTGAAGAACTATCGAATTGATATTTCTCGAAGTTTGCTGGTCACCTCTAATTTTTCTTACGCCCCACTTTGAAGGGAATTTTATTACCTGATGTAAGGTGGATGGGACCGCTTTCATATCATGGATCCATGATCTTCCCAAAATAACGTTATAAGCCATCTCTATATCAATGACTTGGAATTTCGCTTTTTTGACGACTCCTTCGGCGTAAGTGGTAAGTTCGATTTCTCCTTTAGTTATCACTGTTGAATTATCGAACCCAGATATGGCTCGTGCCTTTGGGATCATTTCATTTTCTACCAGCATTTTCTCCACGACTTTTATCAAAATAATGTTGGCTGAACTGCTTGGATCAATCAACACTCTTTTAACGTTGGTGTCATGAATAATTAAAGATATTACTAGTGCATCGTTATGATGAAGCATTAATCCGCCAAAATCCGTGTCATCAAAAGTTATTTGATCTTCCTTCGTCTCTTCTCGAACTCGTTTCCCGTTGGTACTTGTGACTTTTAATTCTAACTGGTAGACCATGCTGTTCACTTCTTCCCCTCCATGTATGTCGTTGACAGTTCGTTTTGGGGAAGGAGATTTTGGGGGATCCTTCCTGTTCTTCATATATGCATGTTTACCTTTATCACTAAACAATTCTGTTAAGTAGCCTTGTTTTAATAGATGTTCTATTTCACCTTGCAAAAATCTGCAATCTGCAGTTCTATGGCCATGATCATTGTGGAATTCACACCACTGATCAAGGTTTCTCCTGTTAGGATTAGATCGCATTTCTTTGGGCCATTTAACCTTGTCTCCCATTTTTCTCAATATTAAGACAAGTTCAGTATTGCTCACATTGAAGTTATGGTCTCTAATTCGGGTATTACCCATGTACCGTTCATCTCGATCTCTCATGGATCTAGATGAGGATGAACCTATATCTTTTCCCGATGGTCTTGTATTTTCGAACCTGGGACGTTTGTCACGTCTCGAAGGTCCTAAGTAAGGATCGTACCTCTTTTTACCTGACCTTTTCTCTGGTTCTGGACGTCTGGTTCTGGGATATTCTTCATCTTTTGATCGAGCAATGATATCTTCTTCGATTATGAGTTTGGTACTGTACCTGTTATACACATCATTCCATGTTGTAGCTGGGAATTCTCTTAGACTTTCTTTAAGTCGTATCGTGGCTTCTGAGCTTTTATTGTTTAAGTTGCTTGAAAATGCCATGGCTGCCCAATTGTCATGCACCCTTGGTAATTGCATTCTTTCTCGTTGAAACCTAGCTACAAATTCGCGAAGCAATTCCATGTCTCCTTGCTTTATCTTGAATATATCTTCCATTCGTGTTTCAACTTTTTGTGCACCAGAGTATGCTTTTATAAATGAATCTGTAAGTTCAACAAAGGAATCTATAGAATTTTCAGGGAGAAGAGAATACCAGGTTAAAGCTCCTTTTGTGAGCGTTTCCCCAAATTTCTTGACAAGGACCGATTCGATCTCCTCTTTTGTTAAGTCATTGACTTTTACTCCAGTAGTGAAAGCAGTCACATGATCGCATGGGTCAGTTGTTCCATCATAT
Source organism: Nicotiana undulata (assembly GCA_005239495.1). Taxonomy (NCBI): domain Eukaryota; kingdom Viridiplantae; phylum Streptophyta; class Magnoliopsida; order Solanales; family Solanaceae; genus Nicotiana; species Nicotiana undulata. Next base: position 18,173 of record ML259677.1, on the reverse strand, counting down.
TTAGGAAGTCGGGCATTCTAAATTTCTTGGGTATAGGTAATGGAGCCGCACTTGGCTTCCAAGGTTGTTCAGAATATCTATCAACATCAATGTCCTTGATGATAGGTGGCACTCCAGGGATTTGCTCGATGCAATCGTTCTGTTCCTTCATCTGTTTCTGCATGGTTAGTAATAAATTTTGTAACTCAGAGTTATTAGTCGTACCTGGTCTCGTTTCAAGAGATGCATTGGGGGTTTCACCTCTAGTTGAGTTTATTAATCCAGACTGCGGATTCTCTACTACGATTGTATTATTTGAAGGAGGCGTTAGTGGTACTGGAGGTGCTTGTGGTAATCCTCTCGCAAATTCTTGCAAAGCCTGCCCCACGTATTCAGCAATCATTTGCCTTATTTGATTTTGCTCTATTGGTTGCTCATTATTGTTTCGATGGTTATCAGATCTTTCAAGGGATGATTCCTTCGAAGCACGTGTTGTTCATCTAGGAGATGGAACTGGGGTTCCATTTCCTTGTTGGTTGTTGTCGTCATTGTTGTTGACGTTGTTGTTGGAATTCGACATGATTTAAAGGATATCAGTTGGTAAACGTACTATGATTATAAGATTCCTAGAAACGGAACCAATTTGTTTAACCAAAGAATAATATTCCTTGACCAAAGATATTTTAGGATAAACGCGGGTTACTGATAATCGAGTGAACAATATAATGAATAAAGAAATAATAAGCAATGTAGAATGCAGAAAAGTAAGCAGTTTGTATTTGAGAATTCAGATGATCTTATGGATTACAATTCTTCCCTTTTATATAGGGGCTTCCTAGCATAACGTCTTGGTTTCTGTCATGATTTCTCATTAATGGCTAATTATTACATTAATGAGGCATTACAAAGGATCATCAAAGGATAACTGTTACTACCATATAGGAGTTACATAACGTATAAGTCATTAACTGTTGATTCTCGAATCTATCCGTGGCTTTGTTTGGGTTCTTTATGACCGCATCTCTTCTTCTTCATTGGGTTTCCCGTGGCTGATGCACTTGTGGATGACGAATCAATCCCGTTCCTGTCGAGTCAATATCGCGCTCGTGCTTGTTGAGTTAATCTCGTACCTTTTTATAAAATCATGTCCATATGTGACGTTTTCTTTGGTCCACGTAGCTAGCTGAGTTGTCAAGGTCTTGCTTACGTGTGATACTCTTTTTACCAATACAATAATGTCTTTGAATTTTCAAATATGTTACTACTCCCTCTATTTCAATTTAGATGAGGTAGTTTGACACGACACAAAGTTTAAGAAAAGAAGAAGACTTTTGATACTTGTGGTCTTAAAGCTTAAGGGGTTAAAGCTTTGTGGGGCCATGACATTTGTGTGGTTATAAAAGCTTCCCATTAAGGGTGAAATGAGTAAAATGAAAAGCTTAAAGTTAAATTATTTCGAAATTTAGAAATGTAGTCTTACTGTTTTCATTTTCTAGGTCACGCCTTAACCTCGTCAGAAAGTGGAACATGCAAGTGAGAGAAGATTGAGAGATAGAAGAAGATGATCAATTATTATTCGATTGAGCATATTACAAGAGGGAGGGGTTGTTTATATTAGTGGTTAATGATTGACAGTTCATACCCAACTAACCACTTAACCGCCTAACTTTGGCTAGGCTATTACACATTCCACTATTATACACACACACTGCTGTACTTATACAAATACTTTTATATATCAATACTCCCCTTCAAGCTGGAGGGTGGAAAGCATCAAACACTCCGAGCTTGGATAGAAGAAAATAATATTGTGCAGAACTAAGGCCTTTGGTCACTAAATCAGCTAGTTGTAGACTAATAAGAATGTATTGTGGACTGATCAATCCAGTCTTGATCATTTCACGAACAAAATGTCTCGATTTGCTTCGCTCGTGAAATATGGGATTAACAGCTATTTATAAAGCTGCCTTGCTATCACAATACAAATCAACTGGAACATTAACTGCAACTTGTAGCTCTTTAAGCAATCCTACCACCTAAGGAATATCTGCTGCTGCAAGACTGCGATACTCAACCTCTACTAAACTCTTGCAAACAGTAGGTTGCTTCTTTGACTTCCACGAGAGCATGGAGTCCCCCAAGATTGAGAATGTAACCAGTTACTGATCTCCTGGTGTTTGGACACCCTGCCCAATCAGAATCACAATATATAGAAAAGTGATTTAGAGGAGAATTATGCAGTAGAAAACTAAGGCCTAGGGCACCTTTAACATATTTGACTACTCTCAGGGCTCCATCCCAATGAGACTGCTTGGGATGCTTCATAAATTGACTTAATACCTGGACAACAAAACATAAATCTGGTCTAGTAATTGTTAGGTAAAGAAGCTTTCCAATGAGTAGCTTCCCACATCTTGCAATTATTCATCTCCAGCATGGACAACATATGTGTCATAATCAATGGTTGTCAACTTTTGAATTCTGATTGATCTCTATAAGTGTGTTAATAGTTTTAGCAGCTACAATTCCAACATCTGAGATTAATTGAAATGCATATTTCCTTAGAGTAAGAAGCACTCATTTGTTTGACCTCGGAACTTCAATGCCAACAAAATACCTAAGTTCTCCTAGATCTTTCACCTTGAATGAACTATATATTGTCAGTTTAGTTTCCTCCACAATAGCAAGATTGCTACCAGTGACGAGTAAATCATCTACGTAGACTACGATAATGACAATATTTGATCTAGCCCTTTTTGTGAACAATGAATGATCATAGGGACTTTGTGCATAATCAGTTGCTAGTAGTGCCTCAGTTAATTTAATATTCCACTATCATAGGCCTGTTTTAGCCTATACAAAGATTTCGGCAGCCTACATACATTCTGCTCCCCTTGCTTGTGGAATTCTTGAGTCAAGCACATGTAGACTTCGTTATAAATATCACCTTGCAGGAAAGCGTTATTTACATCCATTTGGAAGAGATTCCATCCCTTAGAGGTTGTTATTCTGATAATGGTCCTAACAATGACCATCTTTGCAACATGGGAGAATATTTCATGGTTATCTAATCCTTCCTGTTGTGTGTAGACTTTTGCTACTAGCCCTGCTTTAAACCTTTCCGCCTCCCCATTTGCCTTGTATTTAATATTGAACACCCATTTTGAACCTATAGCTCTTTTGCCAGGAAAAAGGTATACTACTTCCAGGTTGCATTATCCTCAAGTGCTTTAATTTATGCTTCCATTGCTTCTACCAAGGCTTTGTCAAGACAAGATTCCTTAAAGGACCTAGGTTCAGTAGGTTCTGAGAATGATCCTAAAAAGGATTTGTAGTTCTCGGAGAGGTGATCATCCGTGATGAAATTAGAGATAGTGTATGGTATATCCTTGGTTGGTTTTGACTGAAGTCGCATTATCTTTGAGCCAAATAGAAGGTTTGGAGGTTCTGCTAGACTTTTAGCATGCATTGTAGGCATAAGATGTTCTTGATATGGCAATTCTTCAGCTGGTGCTTCTTCTGAATGGGTTGCTGGTGGTGATACAGTTTCTGGTGGTTAACATGGTCTGCATTTGGTTCATGCAATACACGTAATGCAGAGGGTTCTACTTACGGTTCTTGTGTGGCTGGTGGTGGAGCTGTTGGAGGTGATACAGGTTGTTCAGCAATGTGAATTGTAGTATGAACATCACTACAATGTGGATTATCACTATGATGATTATAAGAAGGTTGATGTTGGGGTTGATGATTCTGATTAGTCTCTTCAGGAGTAACCCTTACTAGTACACAAGGAAACAAATCCTCAATTACATTCTTTTTTAAATGGGAAGAGATGTTCTCTAAATACAACATCTCTACTCACCATTACTTTTTTAGAGTCTAAGTCATATAACTTGTACCCCTTTTGAGTCTGTGAGTATCACATAAGGACCCACTTCTTTGCTCTAACTATAAATTTATCTCATTTTGGTAGGTTTCTTGCAAATCACAAACAACCAAACACCTTTAATAGGTCCAGCTTGGACGGTGTTATGTAACACCTCATAAGGAAAATTCCCTTTCAATGTCTCAGTAGCCAATTTGTTAATCAAATATACATCAGTTTTGATGTTGTCTCCCCAAAATCTTATTGGCATTGGACTCTGAATTTTCAGAGCTCTTGCAACTTATAAAATGTGTTTATGTTTTCTCTCCACACTCACATTTTGTTGTGGAGTGAATGGGCAACTGCTTTGGTGTATGATGCCAAGAGAAGCCACTACTTCATTACACTGGTTATTAAAAAATTCTGTACCATTATCAGTCCTAAGCACCTTAATACCAACATCAAATTGATTTCTTATTATTGCAACAAAGTTTCTTATTATAATAACTACTTCATATTTAGACTGAATCGAGCATACCAAGTGTATCTACCGTAGTCATCCACAATGGTGACAAAATAATACCTACTATCATAGGTAGGAACCTTGTGAGGTCCCCACATATATAGATGGACTAATTGAAAACAACTAGTAGACTTAGTACTGCTAATAGGATATTTCAACCTACATTGCTTAGCCAAAGGGAAAATTTCACAGTTTTGTAGAACCTGAGAATCAACTTCATTCCTAAGAGCTAGTATACTTTCCATTAACTTTGGTTATGATGTAACAGTCCTAATGCCAAAGATCAGTGTTAATTCCTTGCTGCACAAAAAATCCTTGCTGCTAGTGTTATGTTCTCCTTTAGTAGATATAATCTATTGTTCTCTTTACCAATCCTAATCACCCTGCCACTATAAAGATCCTGAAATATACAAAAATCAAGAAAAAAGGTGACAGAACACCAGAGATCTTTAGTGATTTTAGACACTGACGGTAGATTGAACTTAAAATCTGGCACATACAATACATTCTTCACTGTCTTATTTTCTGATATAGTTGCATTTCCTGGGTGAGTAATTTTTGACTTGTTTCCTGTAGGCACCTGCACTCCTTGTATCCCTTGGCTATCAGTACTTTTAATATCTTTAGAACATCCTTACAGTAGATGACATAATGAGTTGCCCTTGAATCTATCACCCAAGTACACATATCTGCATTAGACAATAGAGAAATTATACCTTTCATATTTGCAGATCATTCTCTAGTATTAGGCTTTGACAACAGATTAACCAATTGTGTGTATTGCTCTTCTATAAAGAATTGGCCCAGTGCTTGAATTGTTGGCATTGTTAGCATATGTCTTTCCTCTAGTTGTCTGATTCTTCTTTTTACTTTTTAAATCAGGTGGATATCAAATTATAAAACAATTCTCCTTTAGATGTCTTTTATACCCATAATACTAAAAAATTAAGCTCGGCTTTCTAGGTCTAAAGTCTTTACCTTTTTCTGCTAGTATTGTGAGTGGATCTCTGGGCGTATCTGTGACACCTAAAGTCCTTTGACTCTCCCTTGACTAACTATAACATAAGCCTCATTACCAGTCACATCTTGCCTTTTTTCCAATACATTGCTGCGTATATTGCTGTAATTCTCATTTAATCACATATGGAATTGCAACAGCCAAGGGAAAAAGGGGCTAATACATTTAGTTCATCCCATAAATCCTTCAGTTCTGAATAATAGCTGGTAAATGAGTTCGTACCTTGCCTTAGAGTAGCAATTGCAGTCCACAAATGATAAATTCTGGTGAGATTAGACCTGTCAAATCTCTCCTGAAATCGTTCCAAACTTTCTTCACATTTGACGCGTAAATAATACTCGGCATCAATTCACTTGACACCGTACTTCCAATCCATGACAACACAATAGCATTGCATTTTTCTCATTGCTCTGCTAATTGTCCTTTGTAATTGCTTTTCACATAAGTACCGTCTACAAAACCAAGCTTACTCTTTCCTCGTAGTGCTAACTTTATCGCTCTGTTCCAAAGGGATTTTCTGGCCCTGAGAGTTTGAGCGGTATCAATATGAGTCCTAGAGCATCTCCAACTTGTAAAAATAGCGAATGATTGTGGTCAAGCGAAGCAACTTCATTTTCAGCCATGGCTGCTCAAATTTGAGCTTCGTCAGTGCTTTGTTTCCCGATTTGCGACGGAGCTTCGATCAGAGCTGTAAATCCCAAGACCGCTGCTTTGGTACCATGATAGAATCCATTGGATATTTGACTGTAAATGACAGGCAAATGAGAGAAGATTGAGAGAGAGAAGAAGAAGATGATCTTTTACTGTTCGATTAAGCATATTACAAGTGGGAGGGGTTGTTTACATTAGTGGTTAGTGGTTGACAGCTCATACCCAACTAACCACTTAACCGCCTAACCTTTGCTAATTATACAATGACCCACTCTTTATAGGCTATTACACATTGCTCTACCATACACACACATTACTGTACTTATACAAATTAAACTTTTAAAGGTTTTATCAAGATAATTCTGTGAATATAAAAGCAAATTATTAAGAATAAAATATAAAAAACAAAGTAAAATAGTTTTCAAATATAAAATATATGTTTATCTATTTATAGCGGAATAAAACTAAAATATTACCACATAAAATGGAACGGAAAGTGCAGCAACTTGGGGTTAAATCCATTTGAAAAGGAAAAATGTGTATATCTAATAAGGTTATGTAAAGCTTTTGAAATCATGTATATCTTCCTTTTTCCCCCGTTGTGGTGACATACCAAATCACTTTTATGAGCTTTACAAGACAATATGTCCAAGTGCATGCATCCCTTAAATTTTGAGGAAGAGCAACATGCAACTAATATGTGTAACTTGTGCCAATTGGTTAAAAATTACTGCACAACTTGAATCAATGTAGCATAACACAACCACTCATTAGGAGTATTGGAGTTGAAATAAGTGGTACGTTACTATGTTGCTTGGATCTTTCATGATAGTCGGTTCACTTATATCATATCAAATCATTCAAAATTCATATTATATGGAGAATTCGAACAACATAACCTATGAGCAGTTGAGACCGTATCATGTTACTAGCTAGCAACGAGGTGGTCTTTCCAATCCATGGTATGCATTCACATATCCATGCTAATTGAGGAGAGGAAGAAGAAAATGGAGAGACAAGAACACTCAAGCTAAAAATCAAAGATAACGTCAATGTTCGTAAGTCAAAAGCTTTACTTAACATTTAGAAACTTATAGGTCACTATGATAGTCTGGAATATTCATTCAAAAAAAGAAAGATTTGAACCCCAACCATTCACAAATATATTAATCCTTAATTATGTACATATCATCTTGTTGAAAGTTAATTTAGCAACTTGGGACGGTGTTTGATGAGATTCTTTTCAAATTATGAGAGCTCATATAGAAATTAGGTAGCTTACTGTAAGCTCTTTTACTTTGTTAAATATATATGGGCAAAAGGGTGATAGTCTGTAACGATTATTGGCTAGTTTGGTAATGGTGATGATTGTAAAGGATGGCTAGCAAAGGTAACAATTGATACGTGCTGATTGGTGGTAGTTATGGCCAAGGATAGTGATTGTAGGTGGTGGATGATGGTAGTTGATAAAGGAGGGCAATGGCAACGGTGATGATATTTGATATGGTGGGCGGCGACCATGACGATCAACACGGTGAATGTGGATGGAGTACTGATGATATCATTTTTGCAAAAGTTCTTGAATGAATAACATCTTAATAATAAGAGACTGTTACACAAATAGCCGATGAGATTTATTATTTATTTTTTTGTAGCCCATATATATTGATTAATACATATATTATATATTTACCGGCTATTTTTAGCTTAGGTGGTCAGTTATTTGAGTTAATTCTTGTAATAATTAAGACTTTATTATAAATTTTTATTATTTAATTTATTAGGTGGGCCGATCTACGTTGTACAAGCGGTTTCACTTGACATTGCTTCCTTACATTTTTTACCAAATTATATGTAAATGACTATTGTAAAATGGGAATAAGGGGATAAATGTATTAGCTATTATAAATTTTGTTTACATTTTATTTTTCGTCTTAAAAGTGATTATTTTTCACAAGGTGACTAAAAATTAAAAAAAGGGACTAGAAGGTGATCAAGCCATGCCATATTTACGACTTTAAAGTGATGCGATGATGAATTTTTTGAGGGAAAATGATAATGTATAGCCGCTCTCAAAATAATAGCTGAAAAATTGTATATTTTGTTGTATATTCATATATTCTATATGTTATAACAAAGTTTATACACTTTTTCGGCTACCAAATATAAATAGTTTATGGCGCGGGCTAAAAGTGAAAGCCCATCTTTTGAGGGCAAGCAAACTGAAGGCAAGGAACGAAGTTAAACTCTGCAGCCCAGACATGACAGGAAAGAGATTTAACTGATCCAACCCAAGCCCAAACTATGGAGTATGGGGTTGAGCCACCCTTAGCCCATGAGAAGGCCGACCAAGTTTTTGCTATTGTGGTTTGTGAATTTAATAGGAAAAATGACATTGTATAGCCGCTTTTAAAATAATAACCGAAAAATCTATACTTTTTGTATATATATACATTTTTGTATTTTAGGTCATTTAGGTGTATCTGCTCATATTTTAGTGTTGTGATCAACTAATCTTTAGAAAATATTTTAAGTCTTTCCCTTAGTTTATCATTTACAATATATTAATATAGGGCCGAAAGATACAATTCCCGCGCTAGTCCTAAGCCAAATAACGGTCCTAAGGTTGAACGATGGAGATCGAGCATTCTAATGGGTGTTAGGGATGTCAAAATATTTTAAGTCGAGGAAAAATCAGATTATTCGGACGAGCTGGAGTGGATAAAACAGTAGTTCTTATGGAATTTATTAACAATATTGCTAAAGCTCACGAGAGCCTATCCGTATTTGGCAGAGTGGGAACGTACTCGGGAAGGAAATGATCTTTACATGAAAATGAAATAATCTGAAGTGATTAATGAAAAAAATATTGCAGAATCAATTTGCCTTTCTTTTATGTGATTCTAAAATTTGCCCTTCTTTTATGTGACTTTTTAATTGTAGGTAAAGTAAGGCAAGTAACATATTGAATTGCATTAATAGTATTACACTATATAGTAGATATTATCCCAAATTGTCAATAACTTCTTCTAATGCAACTTTATTTTTCTCTAGATTAAGAAGATTCCCCTCGTTGCGTGTTGTTACATTCTAACCAAGTTCAATTTACTACATTTTCATCAATCTCATTATCCAGTATATATGTACCGCATCTGATTATCCAACATATATTATTAGTTATTGTTATTATTTTTCCTTCTATTTTATATCCCTTACAATGTTGGTATTATTTTTTTTGACTTTTGTTGCTCTCACTAATCTAATATTTATTTTCGTTTTCTTAAGCTGAGAATCTTTCGTAAGCAGTCACTCTACCCCTCCGGGTAGGTAAGGTCTACGTACACTCAACGTCCCGGGCAGACGCACTTGTGCGATTTTACTGGGTTGTTGTTGTTGTTGTTTTATGTCACTGCATAGAAAATCATGCTAATAATTAAAACCTTTTTATAGAACTTATTATTTAAAAATAGTTGTTTATCTACTGATCACGTATTCACTATATTTAATTTAAAAGATTTTTCGGTGAGACGCGGTATGGGAAGGTATCATATGATTAATACTTATTGAATATATAATTAACGTACCTTATATTATACTTGAAGTAATGAATGAGTCAATAAAATAGAACACTGGCAAGTAGTCCACACTCTATTGTTTAAAGACGTTTAGCGTAATTAACCAATGTCTAATCATGGCCCCTTTCAACTAATTAACGTATATGCATGTTGTTAACGTTGACAAAGTTAGTATAGATATTCGAAGGGATTATCTCGATATATTTATCTTGTTTTGGACAAGTTGACGTTTTCTCCAAAATTGGAGTTGGTAGTTGCTTGTAATATATAATTAATATGCAAAACTCCTTGATTAATCCCTTATATGATATTATTCTAAAGAAATCATTCTTGTGAAGTATTATTATTCTTGAGTTTTTGTCTTAAAAAAATAATATTTTTCACTGACTATAATTGATTCGGTATTTCATCTCTTACAGCATTAATTAAGAGGATGAACAAGTGGTAAAGCACGTAAAAATAAAAAGTCAAGATTGAAATTAAAATCATTGTTCTTTCAAATTTCGTGAATATATATCCCCATATAATCAAATGTTTAATAATGTTTTCCCCATAATCAGCACCTCCCATATTATCTACTAAGTCAAAAATGATATGGTGATAATCTATACGCTACCTAAATAGTAGGTTTTGTCTTAGTTATTATAAATATAATATTTGAAAATTACCAAGTCTAAACATTTCATGCATGGATTGATACCGAAGACCAGAACATTTTAAAAGAATCTGTCTTCTTAGAAATTGTCAAAGTATGGCTCATTTCTTATGAGAGTTGCTAAACCTAGCACCATTGTCGTGTTATAATAGTCAACATTTTTCTAACCTATAAATTTAGCCCCATTTTACTCCCATCATCACACAAATTAAATCAGTAACACATAGAAAGTGTAGAATTATCAAAAATGGTTTCGCGTAGCTTCCTCTTTCTTCATGTTTTGATCATGTTTTCTTTAGCAGTGATAGCATTTTCGGATTTATCAGATGATTTCTACGAGGATGTTTGTCCTGAAGCTTTACCAACAATTAAACGGGTTGTTGAGGATGCAGTCCGCCAAGAGAGGCGTATGGGCGCTTCTTTGCTACGTCTACATTTTCATGATTGTTTCGTTAATGTAAGCTTATATTTTTCATATCATCCCAATTTCTATATTTGTGAAAACATCTGAGTATTCAACCTAATTCATTGCTTTTGGTTAATGCTTGAGACGTTGTTACTAATTAATAATGCATGTTTTGTTAATGAATTTAGGGTTGTGATGGTTCGGTTCTACTTGACCAAACGGCGACTATTGACAGTGAAAAGACAGCTCGTGCTAATAACAATTCTGCTAGAGGATTTGAGGTGATTGATAAAATTAAATCTGAGGTTGATAAAGCTTGTGGACGTCCAGTTGTATCTTGTGCGGACATCTTGGCAGTTGCAGCTCGTGACTCTGTAGTTGCTGTGCGTATTACTTCCTTCTAAATCCTAAATATCTATAACTTATATCGGTAAACCAATTAATATTATATATTAACTTGAGGTCGCTATATGAGTACATAAACTTTAAATCCTTCAATGTTATAAACCTTCAATGATTACTTAAACTGATATATTTTTAAATGAACAGCTACATGGACCAACATGGGAAGTGAAATTGGGAAGAAGAGACTCCACAACAGCAAGTAGAACCACAGCCAACAATGATATTCCATCTCCATTTATGGACTTACCTGCACTTATCAACAACTTCAAGAAACAAGGTTTGGATGAGGAAGACCTCGTCGCGCTCTCCGGTGGCCATACATTAGGGTTTGCTCAGTGTTTCACCTTCAGAAATCGGATCTACAACGAGACTAACAACATTGACCCCACCTTTGCAAGGCAACGCCAAGCAAATTGTCCACGTAGTGGTGGTGATTCTAACCTAGCTTCTCTTGATCCTACACCAGCTCTTTTCGACTCGAAATATTTTAGTAACTTGGTGTCCAAGAAAGGACTGTTACATTCTGATCAAGCTCTATTTAGTGGTGGAAAAACTGATGATCTTGTTAAAAAATATAGTAAGAACTTACGGACTTTTTCCAAAGATTTTGCTGAGTCTATGATAAAGATGGGTAATATCAAGCCATTGACCGGGAAACAAGGACAGATTCGAGTAAATTGCAGGAAGGTGAACTAAGGTGCTAATTAATGATGCTGAGTAAATTGCAGGAAGGTCAAGTGTTTCAAGAATTTGGTTATTTTTTATTGTAATTGTGATTTTAGTTCATTTAGAACATTTGTTGTTACCTAAAATAAGTCAATTGTGAATTGAGAGTTGTGTGGTAATTTGTTTTTGAAAGAAATTGGATTATGTTGTTTTCAGCGACTGAATCCTTATATTTTTTGAATTAAATGAATGAATTCTTTTTTCGCTGTTAAGTAGATTGATTATCTTCCAAGCCGTTTGATAAATAGAATACAGAATTTGTTGCACAAGTTATCCCTACGGTACATACCATGGAAAAAGACTATAACATTATTGTTTAATTTCCTTAAACTATATATGTTGTTTTTGTTTAGATACCCTACCAGCCTGTCCTCCACCTCTGGGTGGCCGAACTGCTGGTGCTGACCTCATAGGCTGGTGACCCTGCTGCACCGCCTTACCCCGAAGCCTGGGACAATACCTCTTCATATGGCCTGGATCCCCACACTCATAACAACCTCCTGGTACCATGGCCTGCTGCCCTGAAGAAGAACCCTGAATAGCTGGAGGGCGATGTGAACCCTCTGGCATAACACTGAAGTAAGGGATGGAAGACCCCTGATGACCAGAATATCCGCCGGAGGAACTTGAATAGCTGGCGGGCGGTAAGAACTCTCCGGTATAGCGCTGAAATAAGGCCTCACTGGAACACCTCGGGAGGTGGTGGGGGGCTGAATATGGAGTCCTACTAGGATGGCCCCTACCGAACTGACCTCTGCTTCTTGCTGGAGCACCTCTGAAATCTCCAGAAAATCTAGCTCTCTTATCCAACTGACTCTGCTCTCTGTCCCTCGATCGATAACCCTCAATCCGGAGAGCAATCTCGACCACAAGCTGATAGGGAGTCCCCATCTCCACCTCTCGGGCCATGTTGGCCCTAATACCTGAGGGCAACCCAGCTACAAATCTTCGCACTCTCTCTGCATCAGTAGGAAGTATCATGAGTGCATGTCGAGACATCTCATAAAACCTAGCCTCGTAGTCAGTCACATATATCTGACCCTGCTCCAGCTGCTCAAACTGATATCGTAGCTCTTCCCTCTCAGAGGGTGGGATATATCTGTCCAAGAACAACTGAGTGAACTGATCCCAAGTGAGGGGAGGAGAATATGCCGGTCTGCCCAGTATATAGGACTGCCACCATCTGCAGGCCTTGCCCTCCAACTGAAAGGTAGTGAAATCAACCCCATGGGACTCCAGTATCCTCATGTTGTGCAGTTTGTCCCTGCACCTATCAATAAAGTCTTGTGCGTCCTCATGACGCTCACCTCCGAAGACAGGAGGGTGCAATCTGGTCCATCTATCTAATAGTTTATGCGGATCACCGTCCGCTGCTAGTCTGGGCTCAGGTGATGATACTATTAGCTGGGCCCTGCCCACGGGCAGTGTACCCGGGGTCTGATATACTTCCGCGGCAAGACCTGCGGCCTGAGCAGTAGGGGTCTGGGTCCCCCCTCCCGCCTGAGATGTGGCAGGATCCGCTGGAAATAAACCAGCCTGGGTCATGGTGTCCATGAACCACATCATACGACCCATGATCTCCTGGAATCCTGGCGTCGTCATAAAGTCCAACGTTGCAGGTTCTGCTGGGGGCACCTCGCCCTGCTCCTCAATAATGGGATCCGCTGTTGGATCCGCTGGTGGTGCAACTGGACAGCTCTGGGACGCCCTCGTCCTCTACCTCGGGCCGTTGCCCTCCCCCGACCTCTGCCACAACCTCAGATAACGGGGGTAGCGGCCCCTCCCGGGTCTGGAACATCGGTTGCGCGCGATCTCACCATCTGTGAGAGAAAAGAAGAGTGAGATTTAGTATACCATCAACTGCACGATAGAAGACGAATAAAGAGAGATTTCCTAACACCCTATAGCCTCCCAAAGATAAATACAGACGTCTCTATACCGATCCGCAGGACTCTATTGGGTTTGACTGTAACCTGTGAGACCTACGTGAACCTAGGGCTCTGATACCATGTTGTCACGACCCAAATCCTAACTCAGATCGCGATGGATCCCAACACCATAGTTAGGCAAGCCAATACCAACTTACTATTGAGTTTCCTTTATTTTAACAAAACATTTCCATCGCTTACTTGATTTAAATTTAAGGCATTAATTGAAGACGCGTAATTTAGGCAAATCTCAAACATAAACAACCATAAGAGTCATAACTTAATATTTACAACCCAAAAATATAATGTCTACTAACATGTGTGCCAGGAACTAGTGTCACAAGTCTATAGGCATCTAGTAGAGTGAGAATCCAAAAGAATACAAGTCTGTCCTATTGTCCGAGGAAATATAGACAGATATAATCAAAAGAAAGAAAAACTCCAAGGTGCTACTGGAAGTCGTCAGGGAAAGCAGCTCACCGAGAAGTCTAAACCAAGTATAAGTCAGGGACGAGCTCCGGACTGATACCCAGATGCACCTGCCTCAGATCCTGTACAATTAGGTACATAGTGTAGCATGGGTACATAAAATAATATGTACCCAGTAAGTATCCAGTCTAATATTGAAGAAGTAGTGACGAGAGGTCGACTGGACACTTACTAGGGTCCAAATAGTATAATTATGTGAATATCTTAAAGAGAGTAACATGTACACATGAATAATAGAGCAGTGAATATCTAGCATGGTACGAAATCTACTTCGAGTCGAAACTCTAACATACAAACTTCAAATTTATCGTTTCAAGTCACATAACAGTTTTAAGTCATGGATAATATCAAATAAGCAGCAGTCGTACAATATATATCAGAAGGTACGGTTTGGGACAACATAATAGTAAATGTGCACTGCCGGAGGGTCGAACGGTGCAGACCATAGATGCATCTATTAACCTGCCGTGGCGTACGACCCGTTCCCAAGAGAGTAGTGGAAACAATCACTCTGCTCTCGGAATATATACATTGCGAAGCGGTCACACATAAACATAGCATTTTTATTTAAATTCCTTTTTCCAAAAATACTAATGATTCGTCTCAAAACTCCTATTAAGAGGACTTCATGAAACACATTTGCATGCGAAGGAAGTATAAGGCATATAATAATTTTTGAAATCCACAGGGCATAGTGTGAACTTAACTACCCGGACATAACAAGAATAGTCACTACGCACGGATTCTCGTCACATTGTACGTACGTAGCCCCCGCAATTAGTCACACAAAATTGTTTATTATACCTAAGGGGACAATTCCCTCTTACGAGGTTAGAAATGAGACTTACCTCGTGTCAAGTCTACTTCCCGGGTCAAGAACGCGCCCGAAACTCCAAATTCGTCGCCCAAGGACTCGAAACTTACAGCAGCTAGGTCGATTATCTCTTTTGCATGCTCTAAAAAATTGCCCAAGGATGAATAAAGTGTTCAAAAATGGTGAATTCCCGTATTTAAAACAACCTCACTGCCTACAGGTTTTTCGCACCTGCGGCTCGAGGATCGCACGTGTAGTCTCGCATCTGCGAGAAAAATCTCGCACCTGCGGAGGAGGGGAAGGGGCCCTGGTTTCTCACCTGCGGAGCGGAGTCCGCACTTGCGGCTCCGCTTCTGCGAACAGTGATCCGCACCTGCGGAAAATAGGCAGCTTCCTCAATGGTCGCACCTGCGAGGCTGGGACCGCAAAAGCGGTCTCGCACCTGCGGCTAGCCCTCCGTAGGTGCGTTCGCACCAGATCTGGTGCACCAGCAGTCATTTAAGGCTGGTTGTTGCCTCGCTCGATGCCCGAATGGCATTCGGGCCCACCCAAGACCCCGTCCAAATATACCAATAAGTCCTAAATCATTATATGGACTTGCTCGAGCCTTCGGAACGTCCAAAACAACGTTAAATCTAAAAATCATACCCCAAAACCTATTGGATCAAACTTAAGAACTTAAGTTCTTGAATTCGCTTTCAATTCGCCGAACCTACCTATACTACTCGGAATGACACCAATTTTGCAAGCAAGTCATAAATGACATAACGAAACTATTCCCTATCTCAGAATTCAGATTGGACCTCGATAACATAAAAACACGTTCCAAACCTCAATTTGAACTTAAAGAAATTCTTATTTCACTATTAGGCGCCAAAATGCTCCCGGGTCATCCAGAACCCGTTCTAAACATACGTCCAAGTCCGAAATCATCATACGAACCTACTAGAACCTTCAAATCTCGATTCCGAGGTCGTTTACTAAAAATGTTGACCGAAGTCAAACTTAGCCTTAAAGGCCAACCTTAAGGAACTAAGTATTCCTAAACCATTCTAAACTCCTCCAAACCCCGAACCACCCGTCCCCGCAAGTCATAAATCAACAAAAGAAACTACGGGAAGTCTCATTTAGGGGAACGAGGTCCTAGAACACAAAACGACCGGTCGGGTCGTTAAATGCGACGTGTAAGATTTTTCTCTCTCCTACTTTATGTTCTTTCTGTCACAAGATCACCGTATAGTATCAAACTTCTCTCTCCACGATCTCTCTCTCCACTATCTCTCTCTCACAATGCAGTCT
This sequence comes from Nicotiana undulata, assembly GCA_005239495.1. Classification (NCBI taxonomy): domain Eukaryota; kingdom Viridiplantae; phylum Streptophyta; class Magnoliopsida; order Solanales; family Solanaceae; genus Nicotiana; species Nicotiana undulata. The sequence goes on along the minus strand of ML259677.1, from coordinate 1,840 downwards.
CTTCCCCATTCTATATCCACGATTCTCCACTGATTCATCTCCATTATCTCTCCTAATTTTCAATATTTTTTGCTCCAAAAAGTTGTGGTAAGTGTTAAAGTTGTTAGATTTTCGCTGGTACTGTGCTTCTTCTGTTTCCCTTTACTAATCTTTTATAAATAATCACCATTGTTATGCTTTCACCAGAAAACTCGAATTTCATCTCCAATGGCTTATTCAACAACTCAGAAGAGGGTTACCCGAGGTATACCCACCAAAGCACTCAATTTCGAAGGGTCATTTTTCGATTTGCAAATCACTCAAGCAGAACATGTATTTGCAGGTTCAGCGGCAAATACAGTTGCAGAATAGAGAACAAAATATGCAATGACACATCAAAACAAAGAGAAATCTTCGAAAGAATCAACACCTCCTGATGCGTAAAAGAGAAGAAAACTTATGGATGATGACTCAGGGGTTAATGGAAAAGAGGCCGATACAGGAATTAGCTCGGAAACACCGAACAGAAAGGTAATTGTAGATGTATTTATATTTATTTTAGTCCACATACATTGATTATTACCTTCTACAATGTTTTTCTCTTCTTGTATGTTGATGTATTTATATGTATGTTAGTCCACATACATTGATTATTACCTTCTACAATGTTTTTCTCTTCTTGTATGTTGATGTATTTATATGTATTCAGTAGTGCTTGCACTTATTACAGTGACTTTTTGACTATTGTATTTAGATGTATTTTATTTCATTCAACAACTTTTTAATATACACTAGTTGTTCTAGTTTTAGTTATGTATTCCGACTAGCCAACTGTATTCTGTTGTATTAAGAACAATAGTCATTGTCATAACTCTCATTTTTTGTGGTAATTATCAATACATTATGTTAGTAAATCATGAATGAGTTATGTATTCCAGATATCTGTATTCATCTATATTTTCAATCATTTATTTTATCTTTTTAATTTTTTTTGTGTGCAGGAAATAAAACTCTTTGTTAAACACCCGCCTATTGTATCACCGAACATCAGTTCCTACACTAACACAGACATATTCTCCGATCTCAAAGAGAAGCTTATTCCAGAGCAGTACAAAATACTAGGTACTACTTGTTTTGGAAGTTTCCTCGATATGAAGCACTGTGAGGTTTAACATCAATTGTCCAGGTGCTTCATGCTTCTGCAGCTGGAAGAAAGTCATGATGATTTATTTTCAATATAAGTGTATGGTACAACGTTATGCTTTTTAATCATGGAGTTTGCGGTAGTTACTGGTCTCAATTGTGTTAGTGACGCTGAAGATTTTCAGTTTAACACAAAGATGCCTAATAGGATTGTGGATACATACTTTGGCGTTGCAAAGAATGTCAAGAAGAAAGATTTGGTGAAATGCTTTGATGAAAAGAATTGGGGTTATGACAACGATGGGGATGCCATTAAAATAGTTGTGTTGTATTTCATACATACTTTCATATTATCTTCTGAGAAGAACTGCACAACCATCCCAAGACTACATTTTGACTTGGTCGTGAGCGGGAGATATTCTGATTATCCATGGGGTAAGGATGCATTCCAGGCCCTTATTAGATCTATTAGCAAGAAGATGTATTCTTGTCACGACCCAAAAATCCCACCTTCGGGCCATGACTGCGTCTAACGTTGAACCCGCTAGACAAGCCAACGTTTGAACTAAATAATACTGATTAACAAAAAATACGAACGAGATAACTAAGGCTTCGATGGCCCGCCATATAAAATTTAACAAAATACCCCAAATTGCAACATAACACTTTTCGAAATAAAACCCATAAACGAATCCCAGAACTGGTGTCACATACTCAC
>MDKH01057208.1:0-21386 GCA_005239495.1 Nicotiana undulata | reverse complement strand
TAGTATCAAAATACTCTGAGTGTCAAAACAATTTCACAGAAAAGACTGAGTGAAAAATCATAACATAGCAGTGAAGAAAATAGTAAAAACATCCTCCAAAGGGTAAATAAATCGGCACTAGGCCCCAAACATGGCTTACCGCCCAAAACATATCATAATATATAATTACTATTTAAGCAAAGGCCTAAAAATCGGTTTCGCAACTAAATAGTCGCCTAAATAGGAAATATGTTCCAAAGTTTCCACCTTTTTATTTCAAAACCCGTGAAAGGTGCATAGTCCGGGGTTTCATACCCTCAGGACAGGATTTAAAGACATTACTTACCTCAAAACTAGCCCAAAAACTATTCTGCAATTAGCTTGCCTCTCGAATCAACCTCCGAAGGCTCCAAATCTACCAAGTTCAGATTTTTATCATCAATATGGGCTTAAGAAAAAATTTCCAATCGAAAGATATCAATTTTATTCAAAAATCCGAAACCGGGCAAAACCTGACCCCAGGCCCGCGTCCCGAAACTTAGAAATTTTTACAGAAAAGTGTTCTTCATCTTCCCACGAATCCGTACATATAAAGAACACCAAAATCGGAGTCCGTTTGACCCCTCAAATCGACCCTTGAAGGTCTCATAATCTCATGCTCCAAAATCCTATTTTTCTACTGTTTTTCATGGATTAAAGGCTGAGATTATGGTATATAATCACCCATAATCGAGTTTTAATGACTAGAACACTTACCTCAATGAAGAACAAGGATCCCTCTTCAAAATCGCCCCCAAGAGCTCTTTTCCGTACAACAATGGTGTAAAAAGGGGTTTAAGTCGCGGAGGGTTTAATTTAAATATGCCCAGTGATTCCTTCACTGCGATCGCAGCCTTGCCCCTGCGATTGCATAGTGTTACGTCCTTTGACTTCCGCGATCGCAGCCTTAAGCACGCGATCGTGCTTCACCCTCACACAATCTCACGCGATCGCAATCGTGCCCACGCGATCGCGATGCATTATCAGCTGCTCCCTCACGCGCCCAATTACTCTACGCGATCGCGAACTCCACTACGCGATCGCACTTCACACCCCGCTCAACTCACACGATCGCGACCTCCTCCATGCGATCACGAAGAACAAAAATCTGCCATTCCTCAGCTAACCCTACGCAATCGCGATCAAGTCCACGCGATCGCGCTGCTTAAGCCACTCACCTTACGCGATCGCGGACCATTCCTCGCGATCGCAGTGAACAAATTCCAGCTGCATAAAGACCAGAAAACCAGTAGTGTTTTCAAGTCCAAAAATGCCCGTTAACCACCCGAAATAAATCCCGAGCCCCTCGGGACCCCAACCAAACTTACCAACATATCTCATAATATCATTCAAACTTAGCTGCACTATCAAAACACCAAAACTAACATCAAAACTCCAAATTTGTATCGGATTCAAGCCTAAGAATTTTGATATTTCTAAATTCTCACCAATGATCCCGAAACTATCCAAATCAACTCCGATTGACCTAAAATTTTGCAGACAAGTCCAAAATGACATTACAAACTTGTTTCAACTGTCGGAATTTCATTCCGACCCCGATAGCCTAATTTCCACTGCCGACCGGAATCGCCAAAAAAAGTAACTTTCACCAATTCAAGCCTAATTCTACACCGGACATCACAACATTATTCTAAACACACTCCTAAGGCCCAAATCACCTAACGAATCTATCCGAGCCATAAAATCCGCATTCCGAGGTCGTTTACCAATAAGTCAACTCTTAATTGACTTTTCCCATTTTAAGGCTATTTTTAAGGACTAAGTGCCCGAGTTCTCATTTCACCATTCCGATTTCAAGCCTATCAACTCTAACACATTAATAACAGAATAACCAATCTATAATAAGTCAACAAGAACATATATAATGCAGGTTTCGCGTAACGACAGACCGGGTCGTTACATTAGCTTTGGTTTCAGGAGAGTTTCAAAGTTATATGGAACACATAGTCCCTAAGTTGGAAGTTTAAGTCGTAGGAGTTGGCCGTAGTTAGACTTCTTTGAAGATGACTTCGAAATGGAATTTTGACGGTTCCAATAGCTCCGTAAGGTCAAAGTTAAATAGCGCTACCAAATAGCCTATTCGTTCAAATCTCCCTATTTAACAAAAGAGATTTTTACATGCTTGATCCTTTTTTAACTATTATTTATAAAAATAACACTATTTATTGTTTATTTCATAAAGAGCACTTTTTCCCATTAATAGCACATTATAAAAATTAAGCTCAACATCTAATGAGTTAACTGACTCACTAATCACGGGAAGTACTTTTTTTTGTCCATCTCCATTCTACCTTTACAACATTCATCTTATTCACTCCATTTTTTGAAAATCTGATGCATATCTGAATGCCACCTAAATCAAGATGTATTGATTTATACATCTTTTATACTCTGTATATCATGTATCACTTTAATTCAAACTATATTTTATGTATATAATTTTTGAATGTTTATTTGTGAAGTGCCATCTTATTTTAAGAAGTATTTTTAATGTATATTTCAAATATATTTTATATCAAGTGCCATTTTAATTCAGGATGTATTTTATATGTCAAGTGCCAATATATATATATACATCTTGTATATTTATAAACAATCTTAATTAAATTTAAGACATTTGTTTATGTATATTACATATGTCTAAGTGTCATCTTATTGAAGATGTATGTTTTATGTATATGTTATGTGTTAATTCAAAGTATATATATATATATATATATATATATATATATATATATATATATTATTATTGAAGTAAGATCTTTATGTTAAGAAAAGAAGAAAGAAGTAAGAGAAAAACTTAAGAAAGCTAATTAAAAACAAAATGAATGAACAAATGTAAAAAATACATTGGTTTCGGAAGAAAACAAAACTAAGAAAAAGAAGAAAAAGAAGGAAAGCTAATCAATAAAGAGAAAAAAATAACATGATTTTTGTACAAATAATTATTAATTTTTCATTCAAATTGCTTATGTTTAGGGATTAATAAATAATATTCTTATTTTAATGGAACTGTGTGCTACAAATACAAATATTTTCCTGCCATATTTATAATATTTCATGCTAAGAATTTGTTATATTTTCTTTAAACTGTGACGGTTGTGTAAAGTCAAGTCTTGATCCCAAGCCAACTGGACTGTCATGCTTGCTAGTATACTGATCTTACAGTGTCCTGTCACCATCCAAATCCGTCAAATCCAAATGCCAAAATCTCACATGTCCATTTGATATACATTACATAAGACGCGACTTTCACCAAACCCAAGACTGGTCCACGCATAAGACCCAGACCTGTTTCTGGGCTTTGAACTGACAAAAGTTGTACCATTAGGATTGGACTGCTCTGAACAGAAATGGACTGGACTGAACTGATGCGACACCAAACAGAACATCATATCATAATGGGCCGCTCCTGGTTGGATTGTGACTAAAAGGGGCCCGTAACTGTACTCACCGACAGCAACCTTACTGCATCGCCTGGTACCACTACACTGTTGAACTATGTACAAACATAATGTTAAATTCAACAGAAAACAGTAAGGCTATTCATGACAAACATAGTATTTCAATCATCCACTTCTCGTTGACCTATGCATGCATGATTCAGAAATAGTTCACATTCTTTCTTTTTCTAATTTAATTTTTATAACCATAAAAAAGCAAAGGTGAAAAAGGAATCAATGTGTCTTTGATTATTGGGGAAAGGGCCAAATACACCCCCTCTACTTTCATATATTGTCTGTATTTAGTCTCTATAATACTATCAGGCCAAATTTACTCCTACTGTTATACTATCGAGTCAAATTTACCCCTATAATGAGCAAACTTTTAAAAATACACCTTGATCTGTTAAGTAAAATCTCCCAAATTCCTTTTATTTAAATCACTTGTTGTTACTTGGTCTACTATTTTAATTTTAAAAATTAGTATTGATGTGAATGCTAAAGTTACTAGACTATACAAATTATTCATAATTTTTTTTATTACCAATGCACCATTTCTCTTTTTGTAATAAATAAAATTGGTTAAATTTTAATTTATTTCTCAATCGTATACACACCGTAGAATTTAGTGGATCTATTTAGTGTGTATTATATGCAGCTCATCATGTATGTACATGTATATTCAAATATATTTTTATATTGTCTGGTTAGTATAGAGTACGATCGACTAACTTAGGAGTGCAAAATTTGTAGATATTTAATTAAAGCAAAGTTGAATTAGACAATGTAAAGTCTCCGAGGAACTTCAACTTCAATCGATAATACTTGCAAAGTCTCCATACATTTGGTGCAACGAATCCATTAAAATTGGGATATTGTAAATACTTTTAGAATTAAGAAAAGCTGCCTAATTTGGATTTTTCAATTAACGATACTTTGTTTATTCTGTTGTATTATTTAATATTTTTTTCTCGAATTTTTTTTCTCTAATTCAGAAAGCAAGTAAATGCCAATTATTTCAAAAATAGTGGACCAAGAAGAACAACAAGTGATTTAAATAAAAGAAATTTGGGAGATTTTGAATTACTAACAGATTAAGGGGTATTTTTAAAAGTTTGTTGATTGTATGGATAAATTTGGCCCGATAGTATAACGGTAGGGATAAATTTGACCCAATAGTATAACGGAGGTTAAATGTAGACAATATATGAAAGTAGAGGGATATATTTGACCCTTTTTCATTGATTATAACTTTCTTAGCAAGGGTCTTTTGAAAATAGTTTTCCTACTAATACAAGTTAGGGGTAAGGTCTGCTTACACACTATCTTCCTCAGATCTCGCTTGTTAAATTACACTACTTATTGTTGTTGTTAGCATAAAATAAATTACCGGTTTGACACTTAAAAGTTTAAAGCATGATATGCAAGAGACAAAAAACTAAAATTAATCCAAGCGGAAGAATTTCCTTAGTGCAACATAGATATGTATCGAACAAGTTGATAAAGTTGCAGTTGCACATCGATCCCATTGTGATAACTCGATAGGTCATCCCATATTTTGAAACCTAATTCTGTGATCCAAAGTCTTAAAAATTATGTTTTAGCCTTCCTCGATTTGCATGCACAGTCTGAGCGTCTTTCCGGAAAGCTTTTATGTTAAAATTTGAGAAAATGAGAATTTTGCCTAAAAACTTCATTTGAGTTGACTTCAGTCAACATTTTTAGTAAACGGACCCAGATTCGTGTTGTGATGGCCCCGACTGGTCCGTACCGTGATTTGGAACTTGGGCGTATGCCCGAAATCGAATTCGGAAGTCCCTAGCCCGAGATAGCGGACTTTGTCGAAATTTGAAAATTAAAGGCTTAATGAATTTGAAATGTTTGACCAAAGTTTGACTTTTTGGATAACGAGTCTGTATTTTGGTTCCGGAACCTGGTATAAGTTACCATATTTATGACTTGTGTGTGAAATTAGGTGAGAAACGGTGTTGGTTTGACGTGATTCGGACGTCCGGTTGTGAAAATAGAAGTTTAAAAAATTTCTTGAAAGTTTCGTTTGATTTGGTGTTCAATTCGTACTTTTAGGTGTTATTTTGGTGTTTTGATTGAGCGGAAAAGTTCATATGATATTTTTAGACTTGTGTGCATAGTTGGTTTAGAGCCCCGAGGGCTCGAGTGAGTTTCAGATATGCTACAAAGTGAAATGAACTTAGAAAATCATAGTTGGTGCATCAGGGCTGCAGATTTCGCATTTGCGAGATCTAGCTTGCAAATGCGAGCCTCGCATTTGCGAAGAGACCATCGCATTTTCGAGACGTGGTATGGGGGGTGGACCTTCGCATTTGAGAAGTTTTGGTCACATTTTCGATCCTTACTTGTCCGCATTTGCGAACACTTGTTCGCATTTGCGATGATAGCAGGCTTAGGGCATTTTTTGCATTTTCGAAGAATTGTCGCATTTGCGGGTTCGCATAATGTGAACCCCATGTTGCAAATGCGATACCTACAGTTGAACAAAGGATGACTTAGACGGGATTTTTGATTCATTCTTTAAATTTTCAAACCTAGAAACACAAGCGGCGATTTTCCAAAGGACGTTTCTTCCCCAAATCATTGGTAAGTGATGTTAAACTAACTTCTTTCAATCTTTCACTAATTTTCCTAATATTTTAACTTAAGACCTAAAGTTTTCATGGTGGAATTGGGGGGTTTTGGGTAGAAACTAAGGATTTGGTGAATTGGGGATTTAGACCTCAAATGAGGTGGAATTCCAAAACCAATTACATAATCGGGCTCGGGGGTGAATGAGTAATCGGGTTTTTGTCCGAATATCGGGTTCGGACCAAGCGAGCCCAGGTGTTAACTTTTGTTGACTTTTTAAAAAATGGCCTAAATTGAATTCTTTACAATCGTGGGTAGTTTCTAAGGCTTAAATGGAATCGTTTGGTTGGTAATTTACTAGATTCCATTGGTTCGGAGGCTTGTGTGAAAGAAAAAGTTGTGGTTGAGCTTTGAGTTTGGTCGTTGGAGCCAGGTAAGTGTTGTGTCTAACCTTGACTTGAGGGTGTTAGAAACCCTCGGACTATTTTCTATGTGAATTTCATGTGAGCGACGTATATGTGAGGTGACGAGTACTTATACGCTGCCAAATTATCTGTTTTCCTTGTTTTCCCACTTTTCTCATATTATCTCTTTCCCTGTCTTAATTGTTACATGCTCAAATTGTGTCCCGTGCCTAATTACTAGTTAAACATTGTTTCCTCTTGTTCATGATATTAGTTCTTTCTATAGTTTCATAATCTCCTACTATTTGCTTAAGCTGGTTTATCTATATGTTTTTGTTGTAAATTCCGAATTGGTCTCGCTGTGTAGTACTATTATGTGAACTTTCATGTTGTACACGATCCTATTTGTTTCGGGTTGGTGTTTAGGAATTTTCAAGGGTTTCTGTGATTTGAATTGTGAATTTATTGTGCTCACTAAGTACTTGATAATAATATGGTGGAATCGGGTTGCACGCTGCAACAGGTGGAATAAGGGTTACATATTGAGGTGGAATAAGAGTGAATCGATGTTGTACGGTGGGAACGGGTTGCATACCGCAACAGGTGTAATAAGGGTAGATTGTTGGTGGAATAAGGATGAACTATGATTGTGTTATTGTGATACACGCCGCAACACTTTTATTTATATTCATTTCTTTTTATGCTATTATGAGGAAATAAGGGAGGAATATGATATGTAAGGTGGGATCGGGTTGCGCGCCACAACAACCTATGTGTTTATGTTTTCCTGAGTTGTGTTAGCTTTACGGTATCCTCTTTTACACTTAAGGATTGGTAATTTTTGAACGCTGTTGACTTATTTTCGAGAGTTGTAGTTGTTTCTCGCAATTTACTGCTTTATTCTATTCTGTATTTCTTTTCTGCTTTTATTATATATACTGCGTTGTGACTCCAGATCCAGGTTGTAGTAAATATTGAGGTTGTTATATACATTTCCGCACTCGTTTTATTTTGTTTTGGTTTAATTGTTGTTATTTACTGAATTTAATAAGGACTGGCTCAATAATTATCTAACGTTGCTTGTCTAGCAAGTGAAATTTTAGGCGCCATCACGGTCCCGGCGGTGGGAATTCCAGGTTGTGACAAGTTGGTATCAGAGCACTAGAATGCCTAAGTCTCACAATTCATGAGCTTAGTAGAGTCTGCGGGATCGGTACGAAAACGTCTGTACTTATCTCCCAAAGGCTATGAAGTTTAGGAACAAATTTCACTTATATTCTTCTCTTTCGTGTGATTTTGTTCTCTCAATGCTAATGGAACTCTTCTACTCTTATTCTCTCGTAGATGGAGAGAACATGTACCGCATCTTCAAGCGAGCAGCAACCAAAGCCTCCACTGGCAGCTCCTATGAGGGGCAGAGTTCAAGGCAGAGGCCGTGCGAGAGGCCGAGGCAGGGGCAGGGCTCAGCCTATACCCCGAGCAGCAGCCCCAGCAGTGGAGCCTCAGGTAGAGTTCGACGAGGAGGTTCCAGCCCAGACTGTTCCTGCGGACCAGCTCAGGTCATTGCCATCCCAATGCTTCAGGATGCCTTGGTCCGTTTGGTGGGCCTTATGGAGAGGGTGGTCCAGACTATCGCATTTCCCACGGCACCAGCCGTCTCTCAAGCTGTAGGAGGAGCCCAAACTCCTGCTACCCACACTCCGGAGCATATGGCTCCCCAGTATCACACTCCAGCAGCTCATCCAGTCGGAGTAGTTCAGCCGGTTGTTGTGGCACAGACCGGTGATGGGTCAACTATGTCTTTTGAGGCTTTATGGAGATTGGGAAAGTTTACCAAGCTCATTCAAGTTCACTTCAATGATGCATCTTCAGAGGATCCCCAGGAGTATCTGGACAACTTTCATGAGGTTCTACGAAACATGGGTATAGTGGAGACCAATGGGGTCGACTTTGCTGCATTTCAAATGATTGGTTCCGCCAAGATTTGGTGGAGAGATTATTTGTTGACCAGACCAGTTGGGTCGCCTTCTCTTACTTGGGACTAATTCTCTTATCTCTTCCTAGAGAAGTTTCTTCCTATCACATTGAGAGAGGAGCACCGCCATCAGTTCGAGCGTCTCCAGAAGAGCAATGTGACTGTTACTCAGTATGAGACCTATTTTGTGGATTTGGCCCGTCATGCTCTTCATCTTCTTTCTACCGAGAGAGAGAGAGGGTGAGGAGTTTTATTAAAGGGCTTGCTCGGCCTACAAAATACCATATGGCTAAGGAGACTGGGAGTGAGATTTCTTTTCAGGCGGCTGCTAATGTCGACAGGCGAGTCGAGATGGTTCTTGCACATGGAGGTTAGGACTCTGACAAGAGACTTCGTCATTCTAGTGGGTTAAATAGTGCCTCATCTAGAGGCAGGGGTACTTTTGGTAGGGGCCATCCTCCCAAGTCATTTCATTCAGCGCTTCAGGCATCCCACAGTGCTTCAGGGAGTTGTGGTCCTTATGTGCGTCATTCTGGCCAGCCAGCCTATAGTGCACCACCAGCTCCTAACAGTGCACCTCATATTCAGAGTTACTACCGTGGTCATCCGACCCGTTTGGGTCAGTCTCAACTTCCACCTCCACAGTACGAGCATGGATGTTTCGATTGTGGTGGATATGTGCATATCAGGCGGAACTATCCTAGATTTTTGGGTGTCCCGACACAACATCAGAGTTCTCATGCCATGGTACCGACACCAGTTGTTGCCCCGCATGCTCAGCCATCCAGAGGCATGGGTCAGACAGCTAGAGGTAGAGGCCAATCTGTTAGAGGTAGAGGTAAGGCCGCTAGAGGTGAAGGCCAACTAGCTAGAGGACGTCTTAGAGACGTAGTTCAGGGTGGTGGGGTCCAGCCTCGATATTATGCTTTTCCAGACAAGTATGAGGCTGAGTCATCTGACGCTGTTATACTATTTTATTTTTCAGTAGAGATGCTTCAATTCTATTTGATCCGGGTTCTACTTACTCCTATGTGTCATCCTATTTTGCTTCATATTTGATTGTGCCTCGTGATTCTTTGAGTGCCCTTGTGTATATATCCACATCTGTGGGGGGTGCTATTTTTGTATACCGTGTTTATCGTTCATGTGTAGTCACTATTGGGATTCTTGATACTAGTGTAGATCTTCTACTTCTCGATATGGTTGATTTTGATGTTATCTTGGGTATGGATTGACTCTGACCTTATCATGCTATATTGGATTGTCACGCCAAGACGGTGACCTTAGCCTTGTCGGGGTTGCCTCGATTAGAGTGTAGGGGCACTCCTGGCCATTCTACCAGCATGTTTATCTCTTATGAAGGCTCGGCGTATGATCTAGAAGGGATGTCTAGCTTATTTGCCTTATGTGCGCGATTCTAGTGCGGAGGTTCCTTCCATGGATTTAGTGCCAGTTGTTCATGAGTTTCTAGAGGTATTTCCTGCATACCTGCCGGGGATGCCACCTAACAGGGATATTGATTTTTTTATTGATTTGGCCCCGGTCACTCAGCCCATTTCCATTCCTCCATACCGTATGGCCCCGCCAGAGTTGAAGGAATTGAAGGAACAGTCGTAGGATTTGATTGATAAGGGATTCATTAGACCTAGTGTCTAGCCCTGGGGTGCACCTTTGTTGTTTGTGAAGAAGAAGGATGGATCGATGAGGATATGCATAGATTATCGGCAGTTGAACAAAGTCACATCAAGAACAAGTATCCATTTCGGAGAATTGATGACTTATTTGATCAGCTTCAGGGTGCTAAGGTGTTTTTGAAGATTGACTTGAGATCTGGCTACCATCAGTTGAGGATTTAGGGCATCCGATGTCCCTAAGATAACTTTTTGGACTCGGTACGGGCATTATGAGTTTCTAGTGATGTTCTTTGGGTTGACAAATGTCCCAACAACATTCATGGATTTGATGAACCGAGTGTTCAAGACTTATCTGGACTCCTTTGTGATTGTTTTTATTGATGATATCTTGATTTACTCCTGTAGTCGAGAGGAGCATGAGCAGCATCTTAGGATTGTGCTTTAGACTCTGAGAGACAACCAGTTATATGCTAAAAAAATTTAAGTGCGAGTTTCGGTTGGATTCAGTGGCTTTCTTGGGCCACATTGTATCAGCAGAGGGCATTCAGGTAGATCCTAAGAAGATTGAGGTAGTTTAGAATTGGCCTAGACCCACTTCAGCCACGGAGATCAAAAGTTTCTTGGGTTTGGCGGGCTAGTACCGTCGATTTGTGGAGGGGTTTTCATCTATAACAGCCCCGTTGACCAGGTTTAACCAGAAGGGTGCCCCGTTCAGATGGTCAGACGAGTGTAAGGCGATATTTTTGAAGCTCAATGCTTCTTTGACTACATCGCCGGTGTTGCCCACATCTTCAGGATCTTATACAGTATATAGTGATGCATCCCGTGTTGGGCTCGGTGTGGCACTGATGCAGGAGGGTAGGGTGATTGCATATGCATCGCGGCAGTTGAAGGTTCATGAGAAGAATTACCATGTTCGTGACTTAGAATTGGTGGCAGCCATTGTTCATGTGCTGAAGATTTGGAGGCACTATCTTTACGGCGTGTCATGTAAGGTTTTCACGGATCATCGGAGTCTTCAGTATTTTTACAAGCAAAAGGATCTCAATTTGAGGAAGGGAAGGTGGTTGGAGCTATTGAAAGACTATGATATCAACCTCTTGTATCATTCCGGGAAGGCCAATGTGGTGACCGACGCCTTGAGTAGAAAGGCAGTGAGTATGGGCAGCCTTGCGTTCATTTCAGTCGGTGAGAGGCCGCTTGCATCAAATGTTCAAATTTTGGCCAACCAATTTGTGAGGTTGGATATTTCAGATCCCAATCGTTTTCTAGCTTATACGGTCGCTCGGTCTTCCTTTTTTTTAGCGTATCAGAGATCAACAATATGACAACCCTCATTTGCTGGTCCTTAGGGACAGAGTGCGGCACAGTGGTGCCAAGAAGGTTACTATTGGAGCTGATGGAGTCTTGAGGATGCAGGGTCGTGTTTGTGTGCCTAATGTGGATGGACTTCATGAGTTGATTCTTGACGAGGCCCCTTGTTCCCGGTATTCTATTCATCTGGGGGCCACAAAGATGTATCAGCACTTGCGGCAGCATTATTGGTGTAGGAGGATGAAGAAGGATATTGTTGCGTATGTAGCTCGGTGTCTAAATTGTCAGCAAGTATGAGCATCAAAGACCCGGTGGTTTGCTTCAGAAGATAGAGATTCCTGAGTGGAAGTGGGAGCGTATCACTATGGATTTCGTTATTGGACTCCCGCGGACTCAAAGGAAGTTTGATGCCGTGTGGGTCATTGTGGACAGGCCGACTAAGTCATCACATTTCATTCCTGGGGCAGTTACCTATTCTTCAGAGCGGTTGGCAGAGATTTACATCCATGAGATCACCCGTCTTCACGGTATGCCCGTGTCTATTATTTCTAATCGTGGTACGCAATTTACCTCGCACTTTTGGAGGGAAGTATAGCGTGAGTTGGGCACACGGGTTAAGTTGAGCACATCTTTCATCCTCAGACAAATGGACAGTCCGAGCGCACTATTAAGATATTTGAGAATATGCTCCGCGCATATGTTAATAGACTTCGGAGGATCGTGGGATCGGTTCTTGCCCTATGAGGCATTATACAATAGGCAGTGCCAGTTGCCGGTTGGGTGGTTCGAGTCGGGGGAGGCTCGGTTGTTGGGTACAACCCTAGTATAGGATGCCTTGGATAAGGTCAATATTATTCAGGATCGACTTCGCACAGCTCAGTCCAGGCAGAAGAGTTATGTCAATCTTAGAGTACGTGACGTAACATTCATGGTCGGGGAGAGAGTGTTTCTCCGGGTATCACCCATAAAGGGTGTAATGAGGTTCGGAAAGAAGGGCAAGTTGAGCCCTAGGTATATCAGGCCCTTCGAGATTCTGGAGAGAGTAAGAGAGGTGGCTTACAGGCTTGCGTTGCCACCGGGATTATCAGCAGTTCATCCGGTGTTCCACATGTCCATGCTTTAGAGGTATCACAGATATCCGTCGCATGTGTTAGATTTCAGCTCTGTCCAGTTGGACAAGGATTTGACTTACGAGGAGGAGTTGGTGGCCATTCTAGCCCGGCAGGTTCGTTAGTTGAGGTCGAAGAGTTATCCTTCAGTTTGAGTGCAGTTGAGAGGTCATCCCATCGAGGCATCTACTTGGGAGTCCGAGTCGTATATGCGTAGTAGATATCCCCACCTTTTCACCGGTTCAAGTACTTTTCTATGTCCGTTCGAGGACGAACGATTGTTTTACAGGTGGAGAATGTGATGACCCAATAGGTCATCTCATGTTTTGAAACATAATTGTGTAATTCAAAGCCTTAAAATCATACTTTATCCTTCCTCGATTTGTGTGCGCAGTCCGGGCGTCTTTCCAGGAAGCGTTTATGTTAAAAACTGGAAAAAATAAGAATTATTACCTAAAAACTTCATTTGAGTTGACTTCGGTCAACATTTTTAGTAAAAGGACCCGAATTCGTGTTTGACAATATCATTGGTTCTGTATCGTGATTTGGGACTTGGGCGTATGCCGGGAATCGAATTCGGAAGTACCTAGCCCAAGGTATCGGACTTTGTCAAAATTTGAAAGTTAAAGGCTTAATGAATTTGAAATGTTTTACCAAAGTTTGACTTGTTGGATAACGGGTCCGTATTTTTGTTCCGGATTTTGGTATAGGTCCAATACCATATTTATGACTTGTCTATGAAATTTGGTGAGAAACGGAGTTTGTTTGACGTGATTCAGACGTCTTGTTGTGAAAATAGAAGTTTCAAAGTTTTCTTGAAAATTTCATTTGATTTAGTGTTCAATTCGTAGTTTTAGGTGTTATTTTGGTGTTTTGATCGAGCGAGCAAGTTCGTATGAAGTTTTTAGACTTGTGTTCATAGTTGGTTTAGAGGCCCCAGGGTTCGGGTGAGTTTCAAATTAGGCTACAGAGTGAATTGAACTTAAAAAATAGCTGGTGCATCAGGTATGCAAATTTCGCATTTGCGAGATCTGGCTCGCAAATACGAGCCTCGCATTTGCGAATAGACCATCACATTAGCGATGAGTGGTATGGGGGGTTGAACTTCGCATTTGCGAAGTATTGGTCGCATTTGCGATCCTTATTTATTTGCATTTGAGAACACTTGTGTGCATTAACGATGATAGCAAGCCTAATACATTTTTCTTCATTTGCGGGTTAAAAAAGGGCGCAAATGCGATACCTGCAGCTTAACAAAAGATGACTTAGACAGAATTTTTGATTCATTCTTCAAATTTTCCAACCTAGAAACACAAAAGGCGATTTTCCAAAAGACTTTTTGTAGCGAATCGGTCGGTCGTTTCTAGAGTTAAAGCCTCATTTCCCCCATTTCTGCTTCTTTTTTGCTTTACACTATATTATATCTTACTGGGTTAGTTGGTTCGGGTCCAGAGTGGTTTCGGAGTGAATTGAGACACTTAGTTTCTTAATTGGAAGCTTAAGTTTAAAAAAGTCGATCGAATGTCGACTTATGTGTTAATAACCTCAGATTTAAATTTTGATGGTTCTGTTAGCTTCGTTAGGTGATTTTGGACTTAAGAGCGCGTTTGGAATGTGATAAGGAAGTCCGTAGTAGAACTAGGCTTGAATTGGCGAAAGATGGAATTTTGGCGATTTTGGCCGGTAGTGAAATTTTTTATATCAGGGTTGTATTGGATTTCCGAAAGTTGGAGTGGGTTCGTGTTATCATTTTTGACTTGTGTGTAAAATGTGAGGTCAATAAGACGTGGTTTGATAGGTTTCAGCGTCGTTTGCGGAATTTGGAAGTTTAGAAGTTCATTAGGCTTGAATCCGTGTGTAATTCATGCTTTTGAAGTTATTTGAGGTGGTTGGTAGGTTTGGTTGAGGTCCCCACGGCCTCAGGAGTATTTTGGATGCCCATCTGAAGGAAATTTGGACTTTGGCATTGCTGGTTTTCTGGTGTTTCGCACCTGTAGTGGGAAGTCCGCAGGTGCGGTCCCGCAGAAGCGAAGAGGAGGTCGCATGTGCGGGAAGAGCTGGGTTGGACAGGAAGTGCAGGTGCAGAGGAAGGAACGCATCTACGAGCCCGCATGTGAGAGGATTAGCCGCAAATGCGGAAGAGTAGATCATGGGTAAATTCCGCAGAAACGGAAGATGGGCCGCAAAAGCGACTCCGCGGGTGCGAGACCTGGAGCGCAGGTGCGGAACTTTTTTCGCAGAAGTGTGACTGAAGAAGAGGGTTGGGCACCGCAAGTGCAATTTCGCTAGGCATAACCTATAAATAGAAGACTTCGAGATTTTTCCCCATTTTCACATTTTGGAACTCGGACTTTGGGGATTTTTGAGGAGATTTTCGAAGGGATTTCGAAGTTATCATTGAGGTAAGTTCCTTGAGCCTATTTATCTTCTATAATGGTGTTTCCCCACTGATATTACACCTACTTAGTGAGATTTTGAAGTGAAAATTGGGGGTTTAGGGCTTGGGAAGTGGAGAGTGAATTTCGGGGTTTTGGAGGGGAAATTGAGGTTGGATATTGATAAATTTGGTATGGTTAGAATCGTGAGTGGATGGGATTTCGGGTTTTGTAACTTTCTTCATGTCTTAAGACGTGGTCTCCGGTGCCGGGTTGAGCCGATTTCGGGTTTTTGGTTCAAATTTAGTAGTTTTCGTGTGGGATTGATCCCTTTAGCCTATTTTAATTGTGTTGTACTACTTGTGGATAGATTCGGGATGTTTGGAGGCCGAATTGAGAGGCAAAGCATTGTGTAGTAGAGATTTGCTCGGTTCGAGGTAAGTAACACTTTCAAACTTGGTCCTGAGGGTTCGAACCCCAAATTTACTTGTTATGTGGTTGGTCTTGAGGTGATGCTCATGCCAAGTGACGGGCGTGTAGGCGTGCACCGTGAGAATTGTGACTTGGTTGGTTCTATGGCACCGTATAGTGACTCTATCTTGTTAATGTTCATGTTTTCACTATGTGATAAAGTAGTTGAGCTGTCGATCATGTTAGATATTATGTTTTGTCTTATTGCCTGTATTGTGGAGACCCAAAGTGGTCGTTTCTTGTTGTTGCTGTACTGCTTTTACTGATATTTTGTACTCGGTCATATACATGCATTCTATGTCATATACCAATCTCAATTTCTATCAATTGCATCATCGTATTACTTTTTCGGGCTAGTTTTCATTATATATTCAGCCCATGAGTGAGACTGGAGAGGTTGATGACTGAGTGAGGCCGAGAGCCGATTGTGAGTGACAAATATGGGATTGGGTTGTACGCTGCAACGGATATATTGATGTTATGATAGCGCTTGGGCTGTAGGAGCCCCTCCGGAGTCTGTAACAGACCCTCAGTGAGCGCGGTTGATATTATTGAAGGATGGATCTTCCCTGGACATGGATCTTGTCCGAAGTACTTGTTACCTGGAGATGGATCTTCTCCACAGGGCTGGATTGGCCCTTTTCCTTGGTACTGGGTGACCTATGGTCAGCATTGTATATATTCGTGGATGGATCTTCCCTGGGTCGTATGAGCCATATACAATACCGAGTGGTTGAGATATCGAGAGTGTGAGCATTTGAGGCTTACAACATGGTGCATCACTTACAGTATGTGCATTGTCATGTAGTGACAATAGAGTCATATTCATTACATTGTACGGATCTTCTTTATTTCCCGGTTATGAATTGCCTAATTGATTTAAGAGCATGTCTACGTTTCTGCACAATTATTTTCATCTTATCAGTACCGGTTGAGTTCGTCACTATTTTTCAGTCCAAAGTTTGGACTTGTTACTTACTAAGTTGGTGTACTCACGTTACTCCCTGCACCTTTTGTGCATATCTAGACATTTCTGGTCACGACGGCGGCTGCTAATTTAAGCATCGGAGTTTGGGGACTATCGAAGTAGCTGCATCGCGTTCGTGGGCCTTGATTTCCCTTCCTTAGTTTATCTGTATTTTTTGTTTATTTCTCTGGATATTATTGTGGACTATGTTCCAGTTTTTAGACGTTCTTTACTTAGTGACGCCCCAATTTTTGAGATGGTTGTATCGTGTTTTGGAATATTCTGTTTTCAAAAGACTTTTCTATTAATGTTAAATCTTTTTGTTGTTATTTCAAAAGGATGTTTTATTGTATTGGGAAATTTTGAATTGAGGCTTGCCTAGTTCTACTATAGGGCCATATATTCCGGGATGGATCTTCCCCGGGTCGTATGAGTCGTATATAGTAACGAGTGGTTGGGATATCAAGAGTGTGAGAATTTGAGGCTGACAGCATGTGCATCATTTACAGTATGTGCATTGGCATGTAGTGACAATAGAGTTATATTCATTACACTGTAAAGATCTTCTTTATTTCCCGGTTATGAATTGCCTAATTGATTTAAGAGCATGTCTACGTTTATGCACAATTATTTTCATCTTATCTTTACCAGTTGAGTTCGTCACTATTTTTCAGTCCAAAGTTTGGACTTGTTACTTACTGAGCTGGTGTACTCACGTTACTCCCTGCACCTTGTGTGCAGATCCAAGCATTTCTAGTCACGGCGGCGGCTGCTGATTTAGGCATCGAAGTTCGGGGACTATCGAGGTAGCTGCATGGCGTTTGCGGGCCTTGATTTCCCTTCTTTAGTTTATCTGTATTTTCAGTTTATTTCTCTGGATATTGTTGTGGACTATGTTCCAGTTTTTAGAAGCTCATGTACTCAGTGACGCCCCGATTTTTGGGATGGTTGTATCGTATTTTGGAAAATTCTGTTTTCAAAAGACTTTTCATTATATGTTAAATCTTTCCATTTTTATTTCAAAAGGATGTTTTACTGTATTGGGAAATGCTGAATGGAGGCTTGCCTAGTTCTACGATAGTCGCCATCATGACAGTCGTTTTTGGGTCATGACACTTTTCTTCCCCAAATCATTAATAAGTGATTTTAAACTAACTTCTTTCAATCTTTCACTAATTTTCCTAAGATTTCAACTTAATACCTAAAGTTTTCATGGTAGAATTGGGAGATTTTGGGTAGAAACTAGGGATTTGGTAAATTGGGGATTTAGACCTCAAATGAGGTGGAATTCCAAAACCAATTTCATAACCGGGCTCGAGAGTGAATGGGTAATCGGATTTTTGTCCGAATATTGGGTTCGGAGCAAGCGAGCTCAGGTGTTGACTTTTGTTGACTTTTTAAAAATGGCCTAAATTGAATTCTTCTAAATTGAATTCTTTACAATCGTGGGTAGTTCCTAAGGCTTAAATTGAATCGTTTGGTTGGTAATTTGCTAGATTATATTGGTTCGGAGGCTAGTGTGAAAGGAAAAGCCGTGGTTGAGCTTTGAGTTTGGTCGTTGGAGCCAGGTAAGTGTTGTGTCTAACCTTGACTTGAGGGAGTTAGGAACCCTCAGACTATTTTCTATGTGAATTTCATATGAGTGGCGTATATGTGAGGTGACGAGTACTTATGCGCCGCCGAATTATCTGTTTTCCTTATTTTCCCGCTTTTCTCATATTATCTCTTTCCCTGTCTTAATTGTTACATGCTCAAATTGTGTCCTAAGCCTAATTGCTACTTGTTAAACATTGTTTCCTCCTGCTCATGATATTTGTTCTTTCTATAGTTTCATAATCTCCTACTATTTGCTTAAGTTGGTTTATCTGTACGTTTTTGTTGTAAATTCCGAATTGGTCTCGTTGTGTAGTACTATTATGTGAACTTTCATGGTGTACAAGTTCCTATTTGTTTCGGGTTGTTTTTTAGGAATTTTCAAGGGTTTCTGTGATTTGAATTGTGAATTTACTGTGCTTACTGAGTACTTGATAATAATATGGTGGGATCGGGTTGCACGCCGCAACAGGTGGAATAAGGGTGATATATTGAGGTGGAATAAGAGTGAATCGATGTTGTACGGTAGGAATGAGTTTCATGCCACAACAGGTGTAATAAGGGTGGATTGTTGGTGGAATAAGGGTGAACTATGATTTATTGTGATATGGTGGGATCGGATTGCACACCGCAACACTTTTATTTATATTCATTGTTGTTTATGCTATTATGAGAAAATAAGGGAGGAATATGAGACGTGCGGTGGGATTGGTTGCGCGTCACAGACCCTGGAGTCCCCTTCTAGACATTGCACTTTGTTGTTTCTTTCCTTTCATAAACAGTTGTATTTCTTTTAGACTTTTACTTGTAAATCTTAGAAGTTCGTGAATTGTGACTCCAGATTCGGGTTGTAGTAAATATTGAGGTTGTTATATACATTTCCGCACTTGTTTTATTCCGGTTTAGTTTAATTGCTATTATTTACTGAATTGAATAAGGATTGGCTCAATAATTCTCTAACATTGGCTTGCCTAGCAAGTGAAATGTTATGCGCCATCACGATCTCGACGCTGGGACTTCCGGATCGTGACACCCATGGGACAGTTCAATTTTTAAAAAATCATAATTCAAATTTTTATTAGGCATCTGGCTTAACTAATAGAATTTGCACCACTTAAATTTTCTAATGGAGTAAAACTCTCTCTGATAAAAGAAATAAATTGAAATCTCTAGTTAAAAACAGAGAAATTATGTTCATCTCTCACCACCTCTTAAGGGTTGTTTGGTAATAAGAATAAGAGATAACAATCCTAAGATAATATATAAGATAATTTTATATTATATTTGGTTAAATTTCTTATACAAGTATAACTTACATGCCATATCATTTATTTATAATGCAATAGTAATATTATCTATATTATATTAAAAGTACGAATGCCTTAGCGAAATGTCCATCGCCTTTTTTATCCTTTAAAATATACTGCACGCTGGACACAATAGTCATTTTATTATTTTTCCTATATAAGGAGTAATCATTTAATTATTTTCCTTATATTTAGGTATTCAAAATTAAACTAAATATTTTGTATTGAATTCTCCACTGTTTAAACTAGGTAAGACAATATATTTGTAAAATAAAAGTTACACCCCAAAAAATTGAAGTAGGAAAGTTTCGTCCACTTGAATTCTTTTTAGATTTAGGAGTCATTATTCTTTGTATATTATAACCAATTACTTATTAATAATTTTAGTAAAATAAAAGTTAATTAAAAGATAATAAAAAACTACAAATGAAATCTCGTGCACATGGAACTCCCTTTTAGGTTTAGGAATTCTAATATTATAAATTAGTACTCTTTTAGCGTGAATATTTCAAAGAATATTCACAATCCACCTTACAACCAATTTAAAAATAATTACAGGCTAAAAGTTTCTCCTTTTCAATATGTAGTATACATTTGAAAAATTATCCATAAGTAATTACGAATAAAAATAATATCTACAAATAAGTTTACAAATGACATGACTACAAGTTGAACTATAATTCAATTATAGTTAATAATATAATGTACATCAATTTCTTTTGTAAGCTTATACTTGTTAGAACACAAACCCAATTAGATATGAAATAAAGATAAGATACTAAAATATATACATAGAAATTATCAGTAAATAATTGGGTGTATTTCTTTAAGCTAATTATAAGTTTATTGACTTTTAGCACAAATAATGTTATTTAAGTATGTAATTTAGATATTAAAAATCAGTATGTTATGCTATTTTAGATCAATATCATTACATAAATTATACGGGTTGGTGGGTGCAGGGTCCAACGACCCGATTATGAGTAATCTCCTAGCCCCATTTTTCTTTGTCGATACATTTATTATTTTCTTTCAAGTACCTATACTTTTTATTATTATATATCGATCTTATTATATTAAAATTTTAAAGGCGGGAAACTCCAATACAAAATATTGATAATTTTTTCACCTTTAAAACTAACTTCACATTAAATAATATTATCATTTAAGTAGATTTTTAATATTTTTAAGGCTTTAAAAGTAGTTGCATTTTGTTTTTATAATAGTAATTTATTCTTTTCTAATTTGTCGGAAGCAATTCGTATAGAAAACTTGCATATTTAGCTTGGGAGAAGAAAAAATCTGTCGTACGTATCATGTTTGTGTTTTCTACAATGAACTTGTAAAAAAATTTGAAAAGAATTAACTTGAAATAACTTTCCAAAAGAAAAATCACAAAAATGTTTACATCTTCAAAGGCTATGTATTTTTTCTCTTAATATTTATGCAAATTTAAAAAAATTATCATCGAGATAGGTACGTGTAATGCGCGTATACTAAGACTAGTTTTTATATACTGTCACGACCCCAAATCAACAAGGGTTGTGATGGCGCCTATCGTGAAACTAGGCTAGCCCTTTACAAAGTAAAATCAACTTTTGTCTGTTTTATAGAAATATAAACTCATAAACTGATAAAGATCCACTTTTAAGACAATTTCAACAGGAATAATAACAAGGACAAGCAATCTAAACCGCTCCCAAACCTCGGAAGTCAACTGTCATGAGCATCTAGTGTAGAAAATACAAGGTATAAAAATGTATCTTTGCCACTAATACAGGTCCAAACATCGAAGTCTAGAGTATGAAGGGAATGAAGGTCAACTATGAATGCGGGGCAGCTACCTCGATCCTTGGTCAATCTCCAAAGCACACGAGAAGTCGACTAGCGAGCTGATCCGGTACCTGGATCTGCACACAGAGGTGCAGGGAGTAACGTGAGTACGCCAACTCAGTAAGTAACCAAAGTAACTAAAAACTTGAGTGCAGTGACGAGCATTTATAAAATCATATTTCTTTGGTAAAAACAGTAATTCAACTTTTGTTAGAAAAGCCCAATATAAAGATGAGTGAGAAAAACAGTAAAATTCATAATGTGTCCGCCTTTCAGGCACAATATCTCTCATAACAAGGTATCTCAGTCACTCATGTCTCC
>ML259670.1:0-25315 GCA_005239495.1 Nicotiana undulata | reverse complement strand
CACAAAATGTTTTGTGATTAACCTGCTTACTGACAAGATTGTTTTGCAGGGAAAAAGAATGAATAACATCTATGTCATAGACTTGTCCACTCTCTCTGAAAATGAACTCACTTGCTTAAGTGTGTTGGACAATGATGCCCTCCTTTGGCACAAAAGACTTGGTCACGCAAGTCTGAATCAGCTTAACAAATTAGTCTCTAAGGACTTAGTTCTAGGTCTCCCTAACATTAAGTTCAAGGAAGACAAAGTTTGTGAGGCATGTGCAAGGGGGAAGCAGGTAATATCCTCATTCAAAAACAAGAAAATGGTCAGTACCACCAGGACGTTGGAACTGGTTCTTATGGACTTATGTGGTCCTATGAGAACTCTGAGCAGAGGTGGTAAGAAATATGTAATGGTGCTAGTTGATGATTACTCAAGGTTCACTTGGATTATTTCTGACATCTAAAGATGAAGCATTTGATATGTTCACTTCATTTTTAGAAAAACTCAAAAAGAGTTGGGAAATCAACTAACATCAATAAGATCTAATCATGGTACTGAATTTAAGAATGCAAAGTTTGCTGAGTTCTGTGATGAACATGGTATCAATCATAACTTTTCTGCTCCTAAAACCCACAGCAAAATGGGGTTTGTTGAAAGAAAAAATAGAACTCTTTTTTGGCCAGAACCATGCTTCTTTCTATCAAACTACCTCACAGCTTCTGGGCAGAAGCAATTAACACTGCATGATACATAATAAATAGATGCATGACCCGGCCACTAGTAGAGAAAACTCCTTATGAATTACTTAAAGGGAGAAAGCCCAACATATCCCACCTTAGGGCTTTCAGATGCAAGTGCTTTGTGCACAACAATGGCAAAGATTCCCTAGGTAAATTTGATCCCAGAAGAGATGAGGGAGTATTCTTGGGATATTCATCACATAGCAAAGCTTATAAAGTTTATAATAAAAGAACTATGTGTGTAGAGGAGAGTGTGCATGTTGTTTTTGATGAAAGTAACACTCTTTATGAGAGACAGGAACCAGAAGATGAGGAGCTTGGACTGGTCAGAAGCATTGAACAAATTGAAGCAATTATGGAAGATGGAGCAGGTGATGGATCAGGTCCAACTACCTCGAGCAACATGACAGGGGGAACTCAACAGCAAAGTACTCTGGACCTTGGCCCTGATCCTGTTCCCCAACAACAAGACATCATGGGATCATCTAGAAGTGAACAATTGGTGCTCAAACAACACAGATATCAGAGTTCACCCTCTTGAGAACATCATAACAAATTTGACATCCGAAATCAAAACAAGATCCTCTTTGAAAGATCTGTGTGCGTTTGATGCCTTTCTATCCTTGATTGACCAAAGAACATTGGTGAAACCCTACAGGATGCTGACTGGGTAAATGCCATGCAAGAAGAGTTGAATCAATTTGAAAGAATTCAAGTATGGAACTTGGTACCCAGACCACTAGACAAATCAGTAATTGGCACCAAGTGGGTCTTCAGGAACAAACTCGATGAGGATGGAACTGCTACAAGAAATAAAGCCAGACTGGTTGTCCAAGGATATAATCAAGAAGAGGGAATTGACTATGATGAGGCCTTTGCTCCTATGGAAAGATTGGAGGCAATCAGACTTCTTATAGCATTTGCTGCACATATGGAATTCACTCTCCATCAGATGGATATAAAGAGTGCTTTTCTCAATGGTTATCTAAAGAAGGAAGTATTTGTAAGACAGTCTCCAGGTTTTGAAAGCAAGGAGACACCTGACCATGTATACACACTTGACAAGGCTTTGTATGGACTCAAACAAGCACCAAGATCATGGTATGAACGACTATCAAAATTCCTACTAGAACATGGATACAAACGAGGTAAAATTGACAGTACCTTGTTCTTAAAGGAAAAAGGTAAGGATCTCCTGGTTGTGCAAATATATGTGGATGATATCATATTTGGGGCGACCTGTGAAAAATTGAGTAAGGAATTTTCTAAACTTATGGGGAGTGAGTTTGAGATGAGTATGATGGGTGAGCTAAACTTCTTCTTAGGCTTGCAAATCAAGCAAAAATCAAATGGAACAATGATCCATCAACAAAAATATGTGAAGAATTGCTCAAAAGATTTAAAATGAAAGACTCATAGGAAATTGACACCCCCATAGCCACAGCTACAAAATTAGATGTGGATGAACCTGGTTCATCCGTTGATCACAAGCTATACAGAGGAATGATTAAGTCTTTATTATATCTCACTGCTAGTAGGCCCGATATTGTGTTCAGTGTAGGACTGTGTGCTAGGTTTCAGGCAAATCCAAAGGAGTCTCATCTAACTGTAGTGAAGAGAATTCTGAGATATCTGAAAGGCACTACTGACTAGGCCTTTGGTATCCTAAAGGTAGTAATTTCGACCTTGTAGGATATGCTGATGCAGATTATGCAGGTTTCCTGGTTGACATGAAAAGTACTTCAGGCATGGCTCACTTTTTGGGCTCTTGCCTTGTGTCTTGGGCCACCAAGAAACAAAATTCAGTAGCCTTGTCTACTGCTGAGGCTGAATATGTGGCTGCAGCCTCATGCTGTGCTCAGTTGCTATGGATCAAGCAACAACTCATGGATTTTGGTATAGAGGTTGGATGCATTCCTATTTTCTGTGACAACACTAGTGCAATTAGTATGACAAAGAACCCGGTTCATCATAAAAGAACTAAGCACATAGATGTTAGACACCATTTCCTAAGGGATAACTATGAAAAAGGAATGATCTCAATTGAATTTTGTGCTACTGACAAGCAAATTGCAGATATCTTTACTAAAGCACTGAGTAGGGAGCATTTTGAGAGAAACCGGCTTGAATTAGGGATGATTAAGATCACCTAATTGAAAAACAAAAATGAAATAAATGAATTTTTTTTTGGCTAGAAACACTAAAATAGATAACTAACCAGACTAATCATTGCTCAGTATCATGACTTTACTGTCATACTCTCTTGCCATGTATTAATATGATTCCCTAGTTGCTAATGATATTTTTCTATCTTTGTAAATTGAGGCATATTAAAGACTATAACACGATGAACCTGGTTCATCGCTGCTGGTTCATCTGACTGTCAAGGTATGTTCTCATCTCCGTACACTTCTTGAATTAATTATAGTCACACATGAGTAGGACTCTATCTATATTTGGTTCATTTCAAATTTCTTGTACTTATCCTAAAATGAACCAGTTCCAAAGAGTCCCATCATATCTTAATTAGCCTAGATTTAGGGATCCCTAACTGTCTAATCAATGACACCCCTACAGCGATTAGACTTCCACCTGACTAATAAATCCGCCCAGTGTAAAATTAATGACCACATCTTTAAAAAGCCATCATTACCTCCCCTCTTCAAAAGCATAACGGTCAAACCTTGGTCTTCATTCCTCTCAAACCAAAACTGATCGACTTTCTTCTCTTCCAAATTCTTCATAAAAATGTCTTCACAACCAACTGTTTCATATTCCTTCTCTACCCATGACTACGAGGATGGTGATTCTAGTTCTAATTCTCCATCAGTATACAGTTCACATTCTCCAGCCAAATCTTCAACCCCCCAAAACCCTCCAGTTCTTGAACCTACTCCTGAACATACACCTAATCCCATTTCAGCCCCCAGGACACGTAGAGTGAAAGTTTTGGCCAGAAAATCAGTTGCTTCTGGTTCTCGTGCCAAGTTTCTGGAAGAAATACTTCAGGCTAGCAAGGTCCAAGATTCTGAATCCTCTAGTGAATCCTTCAAATCCTCTAATGGGGATGTAGCACCAGGTTCATCTGACACTGAACAGGGAAATCTTGAAATCGGGTCTACATCTGGTATGGCTGAGAACATATTTGTTTTGGTTGGGTCGATTGTGGATGTAGATGTGCCGGATAGGCATAGAAAACATGGTAAAAATATAAACCCTGAGAGAGAGGGAGAAGGGAGCTCAGTAAGGGGATCTGGGAAGGACGGTGTCCCTCTGGCTATTTGTGGCCCCGCTCCGGTGATTGATGAAGAAAGAGTCACAGCTTTAGGGGGAAGCAATTCAGGGGAAGCAGCTGCAGGTCTGGAGCGCCTACAACAATCAGTAGATGAACCTGTTCATCCATTGAGGAGACGTTGGCTGAGATGCTGAGGAAGTTGGGGGAGTCCTATAATCCCAAAAAGAAAAGAACTCCTAAGTGCAAGAAGGCTACTACCCTAGTTCCACCAAAGAAGAGGAAAGCTTCATTATCTGCTGATGCTCCTGCCCCAAAGATTCGAGCTACAAGAAGTGCTGTCAGGCAAGGAGAAGAAGAATTGGAAAGAGCTATGAGAGAGAGCAAAAATAAGAAGGCTGCCAAGGGAAAGGCAAAAGTGGGAGAGCCTATTGAGGCAGTTACTATTGATGATGATGCGATGGACCTGGTCCATCATGAAGAGAAGCCTGCTCCAGTTGTGGTTGAGACACCTAAATCCAAGAAAGTTAAGGCTTCTTCCAAGAAGTTAGATTTCGTGTCTGCCACACCCTCTACCATTGCAAAGAGGACCAGGTTTGAGTCAAAGAAATTTAAGATTACTGATGATGAGGAATGGTGTGGAGGAGAATAAAAAGAGTCTGGTGGAGAGACTGACAAACTCACCATGTTTGGCAAGCGTACTACATTGAAGGGAAAGATGGTTAGAGACCTTGAGGAATCATGGATGATTTTCCTAATGGATACCCTAGACGTGCAAGGGTGGAAGGACATAAATCTTCACCTGGAAGGAAGGCTGGCTAGAAATGAGTTGGTTGAATTTATGGCCAACGCGGTTGTCAAGGATGGCAGAGTAACTACCAGGGTTCATGGAATTGAAATCTCCTTTGATGCAAAGGAGTTGGGGGAGATACTGAATATCCCGGCTAAGGGTTATGATGACTATACAAGGCAAAGATGGCCTAATATGGATGGTATGTCCTCAGCTCTCAACATCACCAGGAGTTTCTGTGAGAATGATCAAGAACCTGAGCCCAGGGCAGTTTTCAAGAGCGAGATGCGATCTCAGCACAAACTATTCTTTGAGTTTATGATCAAGTTTCTGCTGCCAAGACAAGAACGAAGGCGTATTTCCAGCTATATGGACCTCACGCTTATGGAATGCTTGTACAGGAGCAAGCAGATCAATTGGCCTACTTTTATCATCCAGCTCTTGGACAGAGTTGTGAATGGAACCAAGGCACACGCTATACCTTATGGATTTATTCTGACTGCTGTGCTTGCCCACTTCAAGGTTCCTGTGAAGAAAGTTGAGATGGCTACTGCTAAGGATTATTTTGGGAAGAATACACTGCTGACCTATGATTACATTGTAAATGTTCTTGAGGATGAACCTGGTTCATCTAGGAAAATGCCTGTTAACAGCAAGGTCAGGTCACTTGTGCAGGAAGGTGAGATAAAGGATGCGGAGATCCTTCGATTGAAATCTCGCCTTATTGAGGTTGAAGCTGAGCAGGATGCTCTCAAAACTGAATTAGCCAAAGAGAAGGAGAAGAATGAGGGCGTTCTTCAACAAATGCTCTCCCTTCTTCAAGCCAAGACCACAACCTCATCTACCCCTTCCCAGCCTTAGGAGTCGAGTGCCACCAAAACCCCTTCAATGCCTAGTTTGGGATTTTATCTTGTTATGTTTTTTGCTCATGGTTGCGACTGTTTTAATTAATTTTGTGTATGGTGCTTGAACTATGATCTAATCAATGAATTTGCTTTTTGGTTATTGATTTTGTGTCAGTTTCTTAAATAGCTTACATTTGATTGGTTTCTTTTGATGATTAATCATGCTTTGCACCTGCAGTTGCCTCAATGGCCATGAGTAATTATTAATAACTCTGGTAAGTTTATCATTTTGCAACTTTTTGATGATGCCAAAAGGGGGAAGATATGTGCTTCAAAGATTTTTGTGATATTTTATAACCTAATGAACTTGGTCTCTCTATGATAAATGCTTAAAAAACTTTACAAAGTGTCTAGGTTGGATTGAAGTATGTACAAGGCTGAGCACATAATTTGTCATCATAAAAAAAGGGGGAATTTGTTGAACCAAGTCACTGCATGGTTTTGAAGATTGATAAATGCCTACCCAGTTGAACCAGGTCCATCAGGGCAAACATTATCAAACAGACCCATTGGCAGAAGAAGCGTACAAGCACAGGAGATAAACATGATATGTGAATTATCTATGAACTAAGAGGTTGTCTCCTAAAGAGAAAAGGTTGCAAAGTGATAAGAAGAAAGAGTTCGAATTCAGCAAGGACGGAAACAATCGAGGAAGTTGAGATGAACACAAACTCTTCCACCAAGGAAGAGTTGCACTAGAACCAAACAACAACATCTCAACTACTGAGTCTACAAATTGTTGAAGCATTCCTGCTGAATAATTGATCGCACAAAGACAGAAGTGAAACAAGAATTGAAAGCAAAATTACCAAAGCAATTTTGCAAGCAAATTTCTTGTGCGACACAAAAGCTACTTGAACCAGCTAGAAGAACCAGTTTCATCTGTTATCTTTTGAGTCTAGTTGGTTTGTAGTAGGTGATTAAATATTGTATCTTTCAGCTTTATTAGAAGCATTTGTAATAGGTACACATTGATCAAGTTAGAGTTAACTTGAAGTTTGTCGCAATTAGCTAGAGGCTAGTTTGCTACAAAGGGGATTAGAGTTAGTCCTTAGGTTTTACAAAAGAGTTTATTTTGTAAATGCTGTTTGGCTCAGAGTTGTAGTGAAGAGTTTGGGAAAATCCTACTGAGTAGTAGGTCATGATTTTTTCACCTTTTGAGCCGGGTGTTTTCCACGTAAAAAGCTCTGTGTTCTTTACTTTACTGCATTTATTATTCCGCACAGTACGAGTTGGAACACATAGAAGAACCATGTTCTTCTATAGAGACTGCACTCGAAAATTGGACACCACAAAAATCACCCTCCCCCTCTTGTGTGGTATTGACGTATAAAACATCAGGGGCCGTACGCCACGGCGGAATAGATGCATCTATGGTTCGAGCAGTTCGACCCTCGACAGTGCATATTTTATTATTGTTGGTTCGGGCCGAACGACCCTCGATATTTCTTACGCGTGATATATACAAATTATATACCATCTGTGACTTGAACTGTTGAATTGTCTTATGGACATAAATTGCTAAATAAAATAACAGAAACCGGAGAATTTATAATTTATGGAATCAATTGATCTTTCCTGACATTATTTGTTATTCGATGTTAATAACCATATTGATATCCTTCATCTATTATGTTGTATTGACCTCTAGCAAGTGTCAAAATCAACATCTCGCCACTACCTCTTGAGGTTAGGCGGGGTACTTACTGAGTACACGTTTTTCTCGTACTCATGCTATACTTGCTATGCATTTTTATTGCATAGGTACTTTCACAGCGATATGGCCAGCATTGGAGACTTAGGCGAGCTGCATTATCCGGAGGCGACTCGCAGCCGGCAGAGTCTCCCTCATATTGTATTTATTTTCATTTTTAATTTCCTTGTCCAATTTATATTTCGGATAAGCTTTGTAGCACTGTATAATTCTTAGAATTTGCTCATGCACTTGTGACACCGGGTTCTGGGATGTGTTTGGGATGTGCTTTATTAAAATGGGATATTAAACTATCGTATTTACTTAGCGAATTTTATTCAGTATTATGTAATGAAGTGAAAGGTAATGATTTCAAAAATGCTAAAACAGGAAATTTAACTTAACCATTTAATGATTGGCTTGCCTGACAGTAGTGTAGCGTCATCACGACCTTATGGATTTTGGGTCGTGACAGAATATGTCAAGCATATCCTATCCAAAATTTCCCTATAAATGCATGGCCTCATTCTCTGATTTGGGGGAGGATTTTTTAGACAGATTTTTTAGGAGAATTCTCTGTATTTTACCACTGAAAAAAAACAGCCTTCACTCACAGTTTGTTCATTTTCCATTCTTAAATCCCTCCTTAGATTTTAAGAAAAAATAGACAAATAAAAAAGAAACAGAAACAAATATACAAAAATGAGTATACAAAAAACTTAGGACTTGGTTTTCTTGGAGTTGTGGTCTCTTCTCCTTTGAAGGATTAGCTCCCATTTTTTTGTTCTCTTTACTCGAGTTTTTCTGGGTTTCCAAGTATTATATTTCTGGGTTGTTTATTGTTGGATTGTTGCTGTTGGTTTGCTGTCTTTTCTAAGCCTCAAAGTTCAACCCCTGGACCTTTATTTGGTCCAGAGTTTTCCGTTATTATTCACTTTGTTGAGGTATGTAACAACGTCATCTGAATAAAGTTGTTATCTTAAGCTAAAAATGTTTGTTTAGTTGGTTTTCATGCTTTGTTTCTTCTGATTTTATGGGTTTGAATCAGCTGTTAGAAATTATATGTTTGTCTGTTTTAAAAAAGTTTTTTTTTTGCTGAAAAAACTATGTATGGAATCTGTTAGTTCTTGTTTGAGTTTTCTTTTACCTACACCTGTGTGCAAATCCGGTGATAAGATGTGCAAGAACGTCCCTTCTTTGTATACTGAAATCTTGGTTAAGCACTTTCTATGTGAAAAGAACTGAAATGTTGAGTGGTTGGCACTACTGGAGCCGAATCTGACCTTCTTCATAGTCAGATTCATTCCAGGAAGAGTGCACAAAAATGTTCTATTTCTTCTTTAAAGTATTATGTAGTATAGCATTGTTAGGATTAAATCTGACCCCTGTAATGGTCAAATTTGTTCTAAAAGGTGCATAAAATACTTGTGTTCTTGGGTGTTTAGAGATTTCAAACAGAGGACAAGTGTATCATCATAGAGGAGTCAAGCTGGAGCAACAATTAGAAACTGTAGTTGTAATCTTTTTTTTACCTTTTAGGAATATGTATTTTTCTTTTGCATTAAGTTAGAAACTGTATCTTTGACTTATTCTGATTGTAAACAACGGACTGGACCATAATACGTATGTCGTTTTAGTTGATTTAGGTATGTAGAAATGGGCCAGGCTACTATAATGGCCTGTCAAGACATGAATCAGCTTGAACCCCCAGACGGTTGGGCCTGAAGGGGGCTAAAATCCCAAGAGCCTTAAGGTTATACTTTCATTTTAGTAGTTATGGTAATAGGGACTGTTGGTACACGATCAGAATCTAAAATTCCTTTGTATAATATTAGTATAAAATGAATTTTTCGAAGACTCCAATTTTTTAGACTATTATGATTTACCAAAATTTGTTCGTCTCTGATGAGTTTTCATAGGCATAAGTATAAAATTGCTATCTAAATAACATTTCGTATGAATTTGTATTTAAAATAGCCTATCTGAAATCCTTTTATAAACTCTTACTGAAATTCTGAAAAACAATCGCTCCAGATTCGAATGATTGTCGAAAAAACATATAAACATGAATTTGTGATTCAAAACGTTTTCGAGTCATCTCACATCCTTTACATTTTTTCTGAATTTTCAACAATAGATATATGAACACTCTCGAATAAGGCTCAATACATATGAATCATGACTTTAAAGGTATAGATACAGGCCATGTGAAATTGACAAAACTGCTAAGCAATAGTTGAAGAACTTTCCGAGTAGCCATCGATTTAGAACAATTTTGGAATGTTGTATTTTACTTTTTTGAATGTATTCTCAATAAAATAATCCTTGTTTTTTTTTTCTTTCTCTTCTTTCTTCAACTGCTTCGGAACTATCTCTCTAAGCTATGATGATGAACTGGGATTTCTTGCTGAATTACTTCAATGAATATTATCATACAAACTATCTATTTGCTATAGTCTGATCAAATCATGTTGATTGCATTTAGAGATTATAAAATAGGATTGGCCAAAGGGTTGAATGATAAACTGGGCTAAAATATGGCCTTAGCCCAAGCACATTGTCCTTTAGACTAAGTGAATTTAAGCTTAGACAATCTTCTATCCTTTAGGTTGAAAACTATACATCTTTAGATTGAAATTTAGCAGATAGACAAGTATTACTTTAAACAATCATAACCTACACGCGGGCATGTCAACTCGTGCCCCCGACTCTCACTTCAAACATTAAATAAAATCACACATAGCAATCACGGGTGCATTTTATGTGACGTGGTTGTGATGTGTTCAAAAACAACAAGTGCACGACATCGTGACTTGTTTAAAGATAAATCCATAAATGTTCGAATTGTTTCATACACGCATCTCGTCAAGTTAAAAATATCTTTCTTTTAGATAAAAATCCCAAACTTAGAGAGAATAATTAAATATCGCCTCAAATAGGCTTCTTAACCATCATGATCATATTCGTTACTACGTAATCTACACTCGGGTGTGGCAACTCATGTCCCCGACTTTAACTCAAAACCATAATAAAAATCACTTGTTGTAATTGCAGGTGCATTTCATGTGGCGCAATTATAACGTGTCCAAAAACAAACAAGTGCACGCCATCGTGACTTGTTTCAAGATGAATTCATAAAATATTAAAATCGGTTAAAAGTGTAAAAGGCTAAATGCACGATAGGCTAAAACATGTAAATAATTAGATAATCTAGGCCAAATATTAATAGTTAAGCGACTGTGCTAGAACCACGGAACTCAGGAATGCCTAACACCTTCTCCCGGGTTAACAAAATTCCTTACTCGGATTTTTGATTGCAGACAAATCAAAACAGAGTCAAAAAAATTCCTCGATTTGGGATTTTTAAAATAAAATAGTGTCCTGGAGCATCGTCAAAAATCCGGGTGGCGACTCTGAAATAATAATAAATCCCAAAATCGAATAATGTCACTTAAAGTGGAAAAACTCCCTTATTTGCCCTTCATTAATCATGGGGGTAAAAAAAGGAGGTGTGACAGCTCTGGCGACTCTGCTGGGGATCGAACCCAGAATCTCCGGTTCAGGGTTCAAGAATTCGAGCTTATATAACGGTTCTATTTTGGCTTTCATTATCTGATTTTACGTGTTTAAACCTGATATGCTAATTGCCGCATTTACCGCTTTGATATTATCTGAACTGCATATAAACTGCGCCGAAACCCTTATTCTATTTGAGTCTTCTAAATCATCTGGGAAGTGTGCACTTCGTGTGACTTCTTTTCTGTTCGAGTCATCCAAATTTTAGACGAGGTACGGACAAGTTGCAAAGCCGGTGAAGCTTCTGTATTCCCGGTACGCTGCCCCGGCCTCGGCTCGAGCTGTCCGCTCGGGTAAGCCTGGTCTAGAACAAAACCTCAGGATTCAAAACTTAGAATGACATAACCTCATGTCGGATCCCTAGTAAGTGCGTTGTTTGCGTCATGTGCATTTGACTTAAGGGACTCAACACAGGGGTTGGGTCCATCTAGGACAGATGAACTCGAAATAAAAGACCATCCTGATGCATCTTACGTACTACTTGGCATTTGTTTGTTTCGACTTGCATGTTGACCGACTTCTAGGATAGGAAAGAAACAAAAACAAGAAAAAAGAAAATCAAAAAAAAAACAAGAGTGAGAGGTAGGCATTCGAAATATGAAACCCCGTCTATAAAAAAAAGAAAATAATTGAATGTCCTCAAAAGTCATGTTTTCTCGGTTCTGTCAAAATCGATCAAACTACGCGGGTCTGATTCTTACCGGATGTGAGATACGTAGGCAAACCTCATCGGTTCCGGCATTTTTTTTTCTTTAATTCCTTCTTTAGGAGTCTTTCTTTTAGAAAATCCCATACAAATAAAAAAATAAGAAAATATTTATACCAAAATTTTTATATTTGTTGGAGTCTTTCGTTAGAAAAAGAAAACAAATGAAATCAAAATTCAAAAAAAAAATAGTTTCTACCTTTTTTTAGGAGCCTTTTTTTTTCAAAATGCAAAACAAAATCAGAAATACAAAAAAAAATTCTTTAGAAGTCTTTCTTTGAAAAAAAAACAAAAAAAAAACAATCTTCATCAAGCAATAATAAGGTGTTGGAATGCTGAAGTGGCACAGGGGTTAAGGCCTATTATGCAAGCCCTACCATCAGTGATAGTTTGGGAATTGTGGAAGAGAAGGAATGGGTATAAATATGAAGATGCAGTGATTGTTAGCAGGGTGATTTATCGGATGTCTACTACAATGCAGTCACTTGTCAAATTAAGAAAGCCTAGTTTGCAAAATCCCCCACATAGATGGCCAGACTTAGTCAAGAGAATGGAACAATTTACACCTAAGCTGCAGTATTCTAAGGTGTTATGGGAGCTGCCAAGTCGAGGGTGGATCAAAGTGAACACAGATGGGGCTTCGAGGGGCAATCCAGGTAGAAGCTCAATTGGATTTGTACTAAGAAATAAAGATGGGGACATAGTCTATGCATGTGGTAAGGAGATACATGAGGGGACTAATACAGTCGCTGAGGCAAGGGCAATCATAGAAGCATTGCAGTTCTGTGTAGCAAATGACTATGTGTTGATAGAGCCAATCTATGCTTTTACAAAAGGTGATAACTGGAGAGTGGAAGCCACCTTGGATCATTTATGAAATTGTGGAGGAGGTCAAGGAGATTATGGGTAGGACCAATGTAACAGTGAAGCATATTTATAGAGAAGCCAATAGCTTAGCAGACCACTTGGCAAATTATGCTTTGGATGTTGAATGTATAGTATGCCATTGTTTTGCTGAGCTGGACACACCAGACAGAAGGTTGGTAAATCTAGACAAGATGCAATGCCCTTACCTATGAGTGAAATTTTCAAGAAGTTAGCCAAGGAGGGGGAGAGGAGCAAAGGGGAAAATGTATCTGGAGCATGCACATCTACTCCTTATGTTCGAATCCATTTAGAGGAGAACATGAGGAGTTTCTTTTATACTGACAGATTTTTCTTTTTTGCAGGTGATGATTCTATATCTATGTTCTATGTACTAATGGAATTTCAATTGGTGTATTAGTGCGATGCACTCAACCTAATGGAAGGAAGTTAGGACTAGACGTAGATACAAGGGAGAGTACATGGCTGCCCAGGTGCAATGTGAGCTGTTACTGTTGGAAAGTCATTTTGAGAGGTGTTGTCCTGTTTTGTAAAGCTAAACCAATACACAAAAATACTTCAATGATAAATGAGAGGAGCAACAATATTCAAGACAAATATCAGCAAGCTGAGGCACAAATAAGGTTACACAATTTGTGCAGCTTCACAAAGGGTGGAATTAGTCTGAAGAAGTGGGAAGTAGCAGATTATGAGAGCAGGAAATTGGTTTTAAAAGCCCATACAGGGAGCCGAGCAATAAGGAATGCAGCACAAAATAAAAATGAACTAAACACACTCTTTTCAGCAGAGTGTACACAAGAAGCTGCAGATCACAATATCCAAATTCTTTGGAAGGAGATATGATGATTGAGTTTTTGACTAACAATGTGTTTTGGTTTGCAGGGAACTTTAGTGTATTCATGCCCTACTATTCATTACAACTTCATAGGCTAGTCTTAGCAGTTCCTGCTCATTCTCTTGAAGAAGTATGGATAGCAGGCACAAGCATGAAAGCAGGTAGATGCATAATCAGAAGCCTTTTCCTTTGCCTCTTGGAACCAAAAATAGAAACAATGGATATGCTCGTAATACCAGCTCATGTGAGTACTATAACATCCACAATTTGGAACCAAGCAACAGAAACATCACTTGGTACTAAAGGAAGATCACAGAAAACCAGTAGCAAACATGATAGCATCACATCTGTGCATAACCTGTTGACAGCTGAATTTGCAGATAAAGAAAAAGGGAAGTCAATTAGATGATACATTTGTGGACAACATCCAAGCATGTCTATGATGTGAAACAAATTGAGTTTAAAGGGAGCCAAGAAAATTTAGGGCAACACCAACTGATTCTTAGGAAGATCACACAAAAAATCATTATGATCAAATCCCTATGGAAGAGATCATGGTGGTCAGTTTTTTTCTCTAACATCATTTTTTTTGCAGGAGCATGGCGGTGAAATAATTATTCCTTTCAATGCTGCAGTGGAGAGAAACCTTGCTGATATGCCACTAGATGAAGCTTCAAAATATTGTGAAGAGAAAAAGTTACAAAGTTGTCTCCCAAAAATCATAAAGACTGGATTTGCAACCATTAATCTTATCTATTTCTTCACAGCAGGGCCAGATGAGGTTAAATGCTGGCATATCCGCAGGCTAATGAAGACTCATCAAGCTGCCGGAATGATTCATACAGATTTTGAGAGAGGGTTTATCTGTGCTGAGGTGATTAAATTTGATGATCTAAAGGAACTTGGTAGCAAGGATGCTGTAAAGGCTGCGGGGAAGTACAAGCAGGAGGGCAAGATCTATGTGGTCCAAGATAGGAGATATTGGTTGCATTCATGAAAAGGATCATCCTTCAAATATGGAAGCAAAAATGCGCAATCATCAGGTGCAATGAGTATTGGACAGTGCCGAAGTTAACAAATAGCCGAGTTGCTACACCAAGATCTGCATTGGAAAGGATATTTTCATATGCAATAGAGGTGAATTACATAAGTTCTGAGCAGCACATTGGCAATCAAGGGTGCCTTGACAAAGCTGCTGTAGTTTCAGACGTCGAATTGAAAGATGGGGACTATTCAAATACTTCTTCTTCCTCCCTTCCGTAGAATGTGTATTTTCTCCATTGCATTCATGAGCGAAGTAATTTATTCTCTTAGTAATATGAAACCAACTGCAATGGTCTGGCGTGTAATATTTACACTTAGTGTGTCTTTTTCTGGTTTCATAGTGTCATGTTCTCAGACAGAAAAATTACCTTAATGGCAAAGAATATCAAACACAGTTTCATTTCCAAGAACTTTCTTGTTTGGAACAACCTCTTCTAGCTATCAGTTTGAAGGAGCTTTCCTTAGTGATGGAAAAGGCCTCAACAATTGGGATGTTTTTACTTTTGTACTGTTACGCAGGTTGAGGAGTTGTATTCTTTGGATCTTGATGAGCTCAATAGTCTTAGGCCCGTGTATGGTTTGGTATTCCTTTTCAAATGGCGTCCGTGTAAAAGAGATGATCGTCTTGTGATCAAGGATCCAAACCCAAACTTATTCTTTGCTAGTCAGGTGGTAAAAAATGCCTGTGCTACCCAAGCAATCCTGTCAATTCTCCTGAACAGTCCAGATGTTGATATAGGCCCAGAACTATCAGCACTAAAAGAATTCACAAAGAATTTCCCAGCTATTAACAACAGTGAAGCAATTCGCACAACCCATAATAGTTTTGCAAGACCTGAGCCATTTGGAAGAACAAAAGGTTGTTGGAAAAGATGATGATGTATACCATTTTATCAGCTATATACCTGTGGATGGTGTGTTGTATGAGCTCGATGGATTGAAGGAGGGACCAATCAGTCTTGGGCCATGCACTAGTGGGCAAGGTGATATCGAGTGGTCGCGCATGGTGCAGCTGGTTATTCGAGAACGTATTGAGAGGTATTCCCAAAGTGAAATAAGATTCAATCTGATGGCTGTAGTAAAGAACAGGAAAGAGATGTATACCTCTGAGCTGAAGGAGCTTCAGAAGAGGAGAGAGCGTATTCTGCAGCAGCTGGCTGCATCATAGTCGGAGGGAATGGTAGATAGCAGCCAAGTGGAGTCGCTCAATAAATACTTATCATAAGTCAAGAAATGGAAAACTGAAGATATCCGTCGGAAGCACAACTACACACCCTTTCTCTTCAACTTTTTGAAAATTCTAGCTGAAAAGAAGCAGTGGAGACCTCTTATAGAGAAGGCCAAACAGAAAACCACCAATCCTAGGTGAATTCGTTCACTTTTCACATGTTAAACAATGTCGCATTTTGGTGAAGCTTATGTTTAATCTCCAAAAAAAAATCA
This sequence comes from Nicotiana undulata, assembly GCA_005239495.1. Lineage (NCBI taxonomy): Eukaryota > Viridiplantae > Streptophyta > Magnoliopsida > Solanales > Solanaceae > Nicotiana > Nicotiana undulata. Next base: position 9,481 of record ML259670.1, on the reverse strand, counting down.
AATCAAAAAGAAAAAAAAAACTCAAAAATACTTTCTTTCTTCTTTAAAAGTCTTCATTTCAAAAATTTCAAAACAACAAATCAATCAAAGAATCAAAATCCAAAATGCAGGCTCCTTTATTTTGAAATATTTTTCCAAAAATGAAAAAAAAATCCTTGCTTCTTTAGGAGTCTTTTGTTAAAATATTTCAAAAAAAAATCAAAAAAGAAAAGAAAAAAGGGAGCCAAAAATATTTTCTTTTTTCTTTTAAAGTCTTTCTTTCAAAATTCGAAAAAGGAAAGAAGAGAAAACGAAATTCGAAAAAAGAAAAAAACAATTGTCGTTTCATAAAAGAAAAAAAAAGATTTAGGTTATTTATTTTATTCTCAAATTTTCCGAACTACGCAAGATATGATTCATGCGGCGTCATGATACATAGGCAATCCACATCCGATTCGATCATAACCATAAATAAATTGAGTGAAAAATAAATAAATAAATAAATAAGGAAAAAAAAGGGAAACAAAAAAAATTGAGTGAAAACTAAAGAAAAGAGTGAAAAGATAGTGAAAAATAGAGCGAAAAGAAAAAAAAAAGGGTGACAAAAATAACTGGAAAAAAAAACAAAGAGCGAAAATAACAAAAAGAGAAAGGAAAAGAAACCGAGATATGAAAAAAAAAAAAGGAAAGACAAAAATGAAAAGGGACATTTAAAGGTCGGGATGAAACATGCAACCGTTCAGACACATGATAGAATCGTTTAACTGTTAGGTGCATCCCAAGTGCGATTTCCTATATGTTAAATGTCTCAAAACTAACAAGTTTGTTTGGTGTACAAATTAGCCAGGTTTTGGAGGTTGGTTTTGTTGGTAGTCCGGTTTCCCATCCTTGACAAGATCCAAAGGTAGAGATGGTCTCCGTCGGTAATCTGCTAATCATCGGTCCTGAGGATAGCCCGTCATCGGCTATTCCGAAGTTGGAATCAGCAACTGATGAAGAAAATAGAATGTTGCGTCAAGTGTACGGTCTAGCGGTAGGGAACCGCCAAGTGTAATCCTTGATTTTCCTGAGTTGATTCGCGGTTCAAATGGTCTCTCCAATATCCTTGTACCCAACCCACTCATCCCATATGGGCACCCCCTAATGCCTTCTGCAGTTCACCCCTAGGCGCCGGATTCAAGGGCACAACCAGCAATGTTCGTTGCACCACCAGTCTCCGTTATGGCATATCCAACAGTGCCCAGGCCAGAATCATACCCTCAGCACCCGCAATATGAGTCTCCCATGGGTAAAGAAAAAACAATGAGAAATCCCGAGCAAGAAGGAATGGTTCGGAAATTGAGGAGCCTAGAGAAAGCTTAAAGAACATACAGGGTTTGAGTGGTCAGAAGAGAGTCTCCTATTCTTATTTATGCATGTTCCCACATGTTCACCTCCCGGTTGGTTTCAAAACGCCAAAGTTTGAAACATATGACGGGCACGGAGACCTGATGGCTCACTTGAAACGATATTGTAACTAGCTGAGGGGTGTTGGTGGAAAAGAGGAGTTGCTAATGGCCTACTTCGGAGAAAGCCTCACCGAAATCGCTGCTGAATGGCATATGGATCAAGAAATTATCCATTGGCATGTGTGGGACGATTTGGCCCGAGACTTTGTCTGCCAGTTCCAGTATAATGTGGACATCGCTCCTGATAGGAACTCTTTGTCCAATTTGAAAAAGAAAACTACATAAAGCTTCCACGAATATGCTGTCAAATGGCGCGAGCAAGCCGCCCGGGTAAAGCCTCCAATGGACGAAACTTAAATGGTTACGGTCTTCCTACAGGCCCAAGAGGCAGACTACTTCCAGAATATGATGTATGTTATAGGTAGACCGTTCGTTGAAGCTATCAAAATTAGGGAGATGGTCAAAAATGGTTTGAAAACAGGCTGAATATTGAGTCAAGATACTTTTAAGGCTGCATCACATGTTGTTTGGAATGGTTCGGGGGGTTTGATATGCAGAAACGAGATAGAAGAGGGAGCCATGATGACTTCGAGCTCGAAGGGGGCCCGTAGGGCATTCATCCAATCATATATGCTTCCTAAAGTCCCACAACACTATTATCCCCATCAAGATGCTGTTGCATATGCCATGGCACCGTCTCCCTATGCGGTGATGAACACACAACCTTACACACGGCCGCAAAATTATACCCAAAATCGAGCTCCACTTCCCAGAGATGCCCATCCTTACCAAGCTCCATATAATCCCCAATCAAATGTTCCCCAATATAATCCTCGCCCAAGAGAGCCTTTCAAAAAGAATCAGTTCACCCCTATTGGTGAATCATACTCAAGCTTGTTCCAAAAGTTGGTTAGTATAGGTCAGCTGCAGCCAGTGGCCCCAAACCCCGAGTCCCCCTCGCACCGGGCTGATGCTAGATGTGAATACCACTCTGGAGCAGTGGGCCATAACACTGAAGATTGTTGGACTTTTAAAAAAGCAGTGAAAGACCTCATTGAGGTCCAGACAATAGTGCTTAGGGATGAAGAAGACCCTAATGTGATGAACNTCACCCCTATTGGTGAATCATACTCTAATTTGTTTCAAAAGCTAATCAGGCTAGGTCTGCTGCAGCCAGTGGCCCCAAATCGGCCGAACCCCGAGTCCCTCTCGCACCGAGCTGATGCTAGATGTGAATACCACTCAGGAGCAGTGGGGCATGACACTGAAGATTGTGGACTCTTAAAAAAGTAGTGGAAGATCTCATCGAGGTCCAGGCAATAGTGTTTGGGGATGAAGAAGACCCTAATATGATGAATAATCCCATGCCTGCTCACAATGAGCTAGTAGACGGAATGATTTGTGAAGATGAAGAATTTGATCCGGCACTGAAGGCCACTGCAGCCATTGCCGAGGCAGAAGAAAAGCCAAAAAACGGTCTCCAAGCCTGAAAGTTCCCCCATCAGATGGGAGTCTCGGTAGCCAGTCTTGCTATCATTTCTGCGTCTGGATTATCTCAGGGTGTGATCCGAATGTTTTACTTTATTGTCTTACTTTCCGATGTAAACCCTTCTATCTTTAAGCTTAAAAAAAAACAATAAAAAATCAAATATAAAATCAAATGCAGTCAATATTCCGTTTTCCAAGAATGTCTCTTTTCTTAATCTTGTCTCTTTTCTTATTCTACTTTCAGTGCTGTTTAAATGCAGATTTCAATAACATGACATGCCTGCGGAATTCATGCCCGGATGTTAAAACGCTGTCAGACTCCGAAATAATAAATCAAGAAGCATAATGCAAATGGAGTTAGGTCAACGAAATAAAACAATGAATCGGAACAGCCAAAGGAAAATTGGTTCATATTGAAAAGGTCCATACAATACTACAAGAGTACTGCCAAAAGAGTGCGTTGGTACTTGGGATACATCAAAAGAAATGTTCCTGAAATAACTGTCAACGCAGGTGCAGTCAAAATCCTAAAACGCTGTCAGACTTCGAAATAACGAATCAAGAATCAGAATGCAAATGAAGTTAAGTCAAGGGAATAAAACAATGAATCAGAGTAGCCAAAGGAAAATTGGTTCATATTGGAAAAGTCCATGCATTGCAACCAGAGTACTGCCAAAAGAGTGCGTTGTATTTGGGTCTCGAAGAAGATGTCCCTGAAACAACTGTCAACGCAGGTGCAGTCAGAAGGTCTATGATTGATCCACAATATATTTTCAAATGTTCTCCGGTTGGGATGACGAAGGCTTTCATTCTCGCTACCCAAACACCATCAACCCTTTTTGCAAACCCTTTGAGCCGATTACTCTTCTTTGATTACCCTCTTTTGAACCCGAAACTGTTATTGGAAAACAAAAAAAACAAAAAACAAAAAAAATTGACAAAATGAAAAAATATTTGATGAAAAAGAAAGAGGAAAAGAAACAAAAAAAAATGAAATGAAAAAAAAAAAGAGAACAAGGAAAGCAAAATAAAGAGAAAACAAAAAAAAAAGAGGAAAAACAAAACAAAAATCAAAACAAAAACCAAAACTAAAACAAAATGTTTCCCTAAACTACGTTCGACTTGATTCCGAAAGGATACGTAGGCAGCCTCTCCCTAGGGTTCAGTCACACCAAAATAAAATTCCACATTTCCCCAAGAGTTTTAAGCTAGGGGAAATGTTATGTTTTCGCCTAAAAAGTTCCAAAGTTGTAACTCGGTCCAAATTATTTCTACCCAAAATCCTGTTCAAGTCCGTCCGATCAATTGGCAAAGATGTCTAGAGTTGGAGGAGGCAGATGTTTGAAGCTGATACGAGCAATGAGAGAAATTAAAATGAGAGAGTCTTATCGGTGAAAACCCACACAGGCACCGTGAGGCGACGGTAAGCAGAGAAAATGAAACGAGAGAGTCTTATTAGTGAAAACTCACAAAGAGCACTACAAGGCGATGGTAAGAAGAGAGATGAGAGAGGTTAGTTGGTGAAAACCCACAAAGGGCGCCACTAACCGAAAAGGATAATGGATCACTGACATAGACACAATCCGGGGCAAGGTTTCTCAGTCTCGAGGTGATAGTGATGATGAATTTCTGAGAGTCAGATGGTTTACACAGATCAGGCATCCAGTCCAAAAGTCATGTCATGTTCATTAAAGTCCGTATGCACTCCAGATAATTCCTTCTTTCCTTTCCCCCGAAAGGATACCTCTCGTTTAAATCATTTTCCATTTTGTCATTTATTTTCTTTCAAATCCCGTTCGGTCTAACTCTGTTTCCGAAACTAAGGCAAAAAAAGAATGGCAAGAATGATTTACATGATTCTGATTTGACACGGGCCAGCATGCAAAAGGCACCCAGCCTCGTCAGGGGCATCAAGTCGATCCCGACTGGACTTAGCGGCCGATGCTTCAAACTCAAAACCCTTGAAAGGAGAAAATTGAATTGAAGTGCCTATAAGGGCAAATGAAGTTGAAAGGTTGAGTCCCACGTGGCTAACCATCTCGGCAAAAGTTGAAAAGCCGAAGTACTCCAAGTGCTCGGAAGCAGAAATGGAAGGCCGGTAAAAGAAAAATAAAATTGAAAAGGTTATGTCCCACGCGACTAGCCGTCGAGGCAAATCTAAAGAGCCTGAATTTTACCGACGCTCCAGAAACCCAAAAACAAGAGAAAGGCCTACAAAGGCGGAATAAAGTTGAAATGTTGGGTCCCACGTGACCGATCAGCATGATAAAATCTGGAAAGCCAGAATCCCCGGGTTTAGAAATGAAACCCAATCCAGCAAGCAAGCAAGCGGTTGAGATCTTCTCAAAGGGGCTGAGATCAAGCAGTTTGAAATAATCAAGGCCGCAAAACCAACCACCGTTTCAAAATAACAAATTGTTCTTTGTTTTAAAATACGAAACAGGTGCAACTCAAAAGCAACCGTGCAAAAAGCAGGTGCAACTAAAAAAAAATTGCGCAAGAGCTAGAAGGAGCTGCATCATTGACTCCAAAGAAAGGGAAGTTTCCTCCAAAAATCCTTTCTCGCATGCATAAAAATAAAAAATAAAAAGAGAAAAAGGAAAGAAAAAGAAGAACCGAAGTTGAAAATGATTCAAACCTAAAGTAGTATGAGGCCTCCAATCCCCAACTACGCCTTTGCCAACATAAGGTATACACTCCCTAGTTGATGCCAATTAAGGATATACACTCCCTAATTGATGGTTTTTCCAACATAGGGTATACACTCCCTAGTTGATGCCAACATAGAGTATACACTCCCTAGTTGATGAATTTTCCAACATAGGGTATACACTCCCTAGTTAATGTCAATTAAGGGTATACACTACCTAGTTGATGATTTTTTGATTTTTCCAACATAGGGTATACACTCCCTAGTTGATGACTTTTCTAACATAGGGTATACACTCCCTAGTTGATGCCAATTAAGGGTATACACTCCCTAGTTGATGATTTATCTTTTCCAATTAAGGGTATACACTCCCTAGTTGATGATTTTTCCAACATAGGGTATACACTCCCTAGTTGTTGCTTTTTCCAACATAGGGTATACACTCCCTAGTTGATGCCAATTAAGGGTATACACTCCCTAGTTGATGTCTTTTCTAATTAAGGGTATACACTCCCAAGTTGATGGTTTTTCTTTACCAATTAAGGGTATACACTCCCTAGTTGATGATTTTTCCAACATTGGGTATACACTCCTTAATTGATGCCAATTAAGGGTAAACACTCCCTAGTTGATGCCAATTAAGGGTATACACTCCCTAGTTGATAATTTTTCTTTTCCAATTAAGGGTATACACTCCCTAGTCTATGATTTTTCCAACATAGGGCATACACTCCCTAGTTGATGCCAACATAGGGTATACACTCCTAGTTGATGCCAATTAAGGGAATACACTCCCTAGTTGATGATTTTTCTTTTCCAATTAAGGTATACACTCCCTAGTTGATGAATTTTCAAACATAGGGCATACACTCCCTAGTTGATGCCAACATAGGGTATACACTCCCTAGTTGATGCCAATTAAGGGTATCTACTCCCTAGTTGATGCCAATTAAGGGTATACACTCCCTAGTTGATGCCAATTAAGGGTATACACTCCTTAGTTGATGATTTTTCTTTTCCAATTAAGGGTATACACTCCCCAGTTGATGATTTTTCTTTTCCTATTAAGGGTATACACTCCCTAATTTATGATTTTTCCAACATAGGGCATACACTCTCGAGTTGATGCCAACATAGGGTATACACTCCCTAGTTGATGTCTATTAAGGGTATACACTCCCTAGTTGATGATTTTTCTTTTCCAATTAAGGGTATACACTCCTTAGTTGATGATATTTCTTTTCCAATTAAGGGTATACACTCCCTAGTTGATGATATTTTCTTTGCCAATTAAGGGTATACACTCCCTAGTTGATGCCAATTAAAGGTATACACTCCCTAGTTGATGATTTTTCTTTTCCAATTAAGGGTATACACTCCCTAGTTGATGATATTGTCTTTGCCAATTAAGGGTATACAATCCCTAGTTGATGATGTTTCTTTTCCAATTAAGGGTATACACTCCCAAGTTGATGAGTTTTCTTTTCCAATTAAGGGTATACACTCCTTAGTTGATGATTTTTCCAACATAGGGTACACACTCCCTAATTGATGATTTTTCCAACATAGGGTACACACTCCCTAATTGATGCCAATTAAGAGTATACACTCCCTAGTTGATGCCAATTAGGAGTATACACTCCCTGGTTGATGATTTTTCTTTTCCAATTAAGGGTACACACTACCTAGTTGATGATTATTCTTTTCCAGTTAAGGGTATACACTCCCTAGTCGATGCATTTTCCAACATAGGGCATACACTCCCTAGTTGATGCCAACATAGGGTATACACTCCTAGTTGATGCCAATTAAGGGTATACATTCCCTAGTTGATGATGTTCCTTTTCCAATTAAGGGTATACACTCCCTAGTTGATGATCTTTACTTTCCAATTAAGGTATACACTCCCTAGTTGATGATATTTCAAACATAGGGCATACACTCCCTAGTTGATGCCAACATAGGGTATACACTCCCTAGTTGATGCCAATTAAGGGTATACACTCCCTAGTTGATGATTTGTCTTTTCAATTTAACGGTATACACTCCCTAGTTGATGATTTTTCTTTTCCAATAAAGGGTATACACTCCCTAGTTTATGATTTTTCCAACATAGGGAATACACTCCCTAGTTGATGCCAACGTAGGGTATACACTCCCTAGTTGATGCCGATTAAGGGTATACACTCCCTAGTTGATGATTTTTCTTTTCCAATTAAGGGTATACACTCCCTAGTTGATGAATTTTCTTTTCCAATTAAGGCTACACTCCCTAGTTGATGATTTATTCTTTGCCAATTAAGGGTTTACACTCTCTAGTTGATGCCAATTAAAGGTATACACTCCCTAGTTGATGCTAATTAAGGGTACACACTCCCTAGTTGATGATTTTGCTTTTCCAATTAAGGGTATACACTCCTTAGTTGATGATTTGTGCTTTGCCAATTAAGGGTATATACTCCCTAGTTGATTCCAATTAAGGGTATACACTCCCTAGTTGATGATTTGTGCTTTGCCAATTAAGGGTATATACTCCCTAGTTGATTCCAATTAAGGGTATACACTCCCTAGTTGATGATTTGTGCTTTGCCAATTAAGGGTATATACTCCCTAGTTGATTCCAATTAAGGGTATACACTCCCTAGTTGATGCCAATTAAGGGTAGACACTCCCTAGTTGATGAGTTTTCTTTTTTCCAGTTAAGGGTATACACTCCCTAGTTGATGAGCTTTCCAACATAGGGTATACTCTCACTAGTTGATGCCATTTAAGGGTATACGCTCCCTAGTTGATGATATTTCTAACATAGGGCATACACTCCCTAGTTTATACCAACATAGGGTATACACTCGCTAGTTGAAGACATTTAAGGGTATACACTCCCTAGTTGATGATATTTCTAACATAGGGCATACACTTCCTAGTTTATACCAACATAAGGTATACACTCCCTAGTTGATGCCAATTAAGGTCATACATTCCCTAGTTGATGATTTGTCTTTTCCAATTAAGGGTATACACTCCCTAGTTGATGATTTTTCCAACATAGGGTATACACTCCCTAGTAGATGCCAATTAAGGTCATACATTCCCTAGTTGATGATTTGTCTTTTCCAATTAAGGGTATACACTCCCTAGTTGATGATTTTTCCAACATAGGGTATACACTCCCTAGTAGATGCCAATTAAGGTCATACATTCCCTAGTTGATGATTTGTCTTTTCCAATTAAGGGTATACACTCCCTAGTTGATGATTTTTCCAACATAGGGTATACACTCCCTAGTAGATGCCAATTAAGGTCATACATTCCCTAGTTGATGATTTGTCTTTTCCAATTAAGGGTATACACTCCCTAGTTGATGATTTTTCCAACATAGGGTATACACTCCCTAGTAGATGCCAATTAAGGTCATACATTCCCTAGTTGATGATTTGTCTTTTCCAATTAAGGGTATACACTCCCTAGTTGATGATTTTTCCAACATAGGGTATACACTCCCTAGTAGATGCCAATTAAGGTCATACATTCCCTAGTTGATGATTTGTCTTTTCCAATTAAGGGTATACACTCCCTAGTTGATGATTTTTCCAACATAGGGTATACACTCCCTAGTAGATGCCAATTAAGGTCATACATTCCCTAGTTGATGATTTGTCTTTTCCAATTAAGGGTATACACTCCCTAGTTGATGATTTTTCCAACATAGGGTATACACTCCCTAGTAGATGCCAATTAAGGTCATACATTCCCTAGTTGATGATTTGTCTTTTCCAATTAAGGGTATACACTCCCTAGTTGATGATTTTTCCAACATAGGGTATACACTCCCTAGTTGATGCCAATTAAGGTCATACATTCCCTAGTTGATGATTTGTCTTTTCCAATTAAGGGTATACACTCCCTAGTTGATGAT
>MDKH01071549.1:0-18340 GCA_005239495.1 Nicotiana undulata | reverse complement strand
ATATATATATATATATATATTAGCGACCCGGCCGGTCGATTCGAGAGTTATAGCCCCGTTTTCCCCCATTTGTGCTTCTTTTGTGCTTTTCAACTATATTTGATATATCGGGTTAGTTGGTTTGGTCCCAAAGTGGTTTCAGAGTGTTATGAGACACTTAGTCTCTTATTTAGAAGCTTAAGATGGAAAAGTCAACCGGATGTTGACTTATGTGTAAACGATCTAGGATTTGATTTATGTGGCTTGGTTAGCTCCGTTAGGTGATTTTGGACTTAGGAGTGCATCCGAAAAGTATTTGGAGTTCCGTAGTAGAATTAGGCTTGAATTGGCGAAAGTTGGAAATTTGGCGATTTTGGTCGGTAGTGGAAAATTTGATATCGGGGTCGGAATGGATTTACAGAACTTGGTATTGGTTCGTGGGGTCATTTGTGACGTGTGTGTAAAATTTGAGGTCATTCGGACGTGGTTTGGTAGGTTTCGGCGCCGTTTGCGGAATTTGGAAGTTTAGAAGTTCTTAGGCTTGAACCTGAGGATAATTTGATGTTATGATGTTGTTTTGAGTGATTCGAAGATTCGACTAAGTTCGTATGGGGTTATTTGTCACGATCCGAAATCCCACCGCCGGGACCGTGATGGCGTCTAACGTTGAACCCGCTAGACAAGCCAACATTTCGGTTAATATAACTTATTTCCTTATTATTTAGCATTTAACAGAAAATGATATACGAGAACAAATATGAATAAAAGTGCGGAAGGTGTGATATCTAACAACTCGGGTAAATAGCATTACGACAATCCTTAATAATAACCCCCAGAACTGGTATCACAACTCCACGGACTGTCTAAGAATGCTAAAAACAAAGGCCTGAATAATCAATACAACTGTCTCAAAAATACAAAGTAAAGACAGAAAGAAAAGAAATGAGATAGTTGGTGACGCCAAGGCCTGCGGACGCCTGCAGGACTACCTAAGTGTCTCCGGTGGACTGAAGGATACTCCCTCGATCGGTGTCCACAAGGTCCGGTACCGTGATCTGCACAACATAAAGAAGTGCAGGTGTAGCATCAGTACAACCGACCCCATGTACTGAGTAAGTGTCGAGCCTAACCTCGGCGAAGTAGTGACGAGGCTAGGATACGACAAATAACAAATACCTGTGCAGTTTTATAATATATAGCAGGAATAATAACAGAAAGTAAACAGTTAAGTACAAAATAGGGAAAACATGCTGGGGAGACAGGGGTAACAACTACTGAAAAGACGGGACAAAACAACAATTGAAATAATTAAATAGCAGCAAGAATTAACAACTCTGAACAAATAAGTAAATAAAAACGGCACAGCATGTCCTCTCGTGCTATAATATCACAAAACACGGCACAAAACTTCCCCTCGTGCATAAATAAACAACATCACGGCACGGAATGTCCCCTCATGCATAAATAAACAATCACACAGCACGAAATGTCCCCTCGTGCATAAATATCAACAACATGACACGGAATGTCCCATCGTGCATAAATATCAATAACACGACACGAAATGTCCCCTCGTGCATAAATATCAAAAACAACAATTGACGGAAAATCAACAATAAGAAACCTTAAATAAACATGAATAATTAAAAAAAGTAATACCGTCCCGGCAAGGGACACAACTATAACCAAACCTACACAGATATATAACTTACCAACATATTCCTCAACCGAACCATTACTCAACAGTACTCACAACTGAGAATTTCCATCAAATGAATAACTACCAAATGATATAAAATCCATAAACATAGTAAACTTCAATGAAAATCACATAATTACTCATATTCGACTCACGGGCATGCTTGACCACAACATATAGGTACTCGTCACCTCACCTATACATTGGACATGGAATAAACACGTAGCAAATAGGACTCAACACCTATTCCCTCAGGCTAAGGTTAGGCCAAACACTTACCTCGACTCCAAGAATCCAAATCACGCATCAAGCACCGCTTTTCCCTTTGAACCCGACTCCGAATCAACGGTATCTAGACATAATCGACTCAATAACATCAATAAAGGCTAGACAATTCAATTCCAATGCTTAATTATAGAATTCCCATAATTCTTCCCAAAAGTCATAAAATCGACCCCGGACCTGCTTTGTCCAAACACGAGGTTCGGACCAAAACCCGATCACCCATTCACCCACGAGCCATAATATATAATTTGTTTTGAAATTCGACCCCAAAATGAGGTCAAATTCCCAAATAATCAAAAAGCCCAAACTCTACCCAAATACCCAATTTTCTACCTTAAATTCCATGTTTTTAGGCCTAGAATCTGGTGGGTGTTAAAAAAATGGAAGAAAACAAGGTTAGAATCACTTACCTAAGAGGTTATGGTGAAGAAGCTCTTCATAAATCGCCTAAGAGGTTTGGAGAAGAACAGGTTTATGAAAAATGGCCAAATTCCCGTATTGATTCTGTTTTTGGACAATTAAAATCACTGGGCGATTTTACTCTCCGCGTTCGCGGGCCCCTGGCCGCATTCGCAAAGGGTTAGCTACTCAGAACTATGCGTTCGTGGTTGTGGGGTCGCGTTCGCACAGGGTAAATTACACTCAGCCCCCAAGTCCCCTCTCTACTCTATGCGTTCGCACCCCCTTGAGTGCGTTCGCGTAGAGTAAGAATCTTGTGCTCCGCGTTCGCACAGAACAATACCACCCCCTCTCAAGACAGTGCTATGAGTTTGCGATCGAACCTATGCGTTCGCATAGCACAAATTACCTGACACCAGAAGACAATAATAAACACCAGATTTTTGAGTTCCAAAACACCCCGATACCTATCCAAAACTCACCCGAGCCCTCGGGGCTCAAAACCAACAATGCACACAACCTCAAAAATATCCTACGGACTTATTCGTGTAATCAAATCACCAAAATAGCATCATAAACATCGAATTAAACCTCAAAATCAATGAAATTTCTTACAACTTCTTTAAACTTCAATTTTTGCATTTTTCATCCGAATTACGTCAAATGAAGTTCGTTTCTTACCAAACTTCACAGATAACACATATAAATCATATCGAACCTGTACCGGGCTTCGGAACCAAGATACGGGCCCGATACCATAGGTTTCACATAACATTTCATTTTCAAAAACCTTTATATTTTTCAAAAAACAATTTTCTTTAAAAATTCATTTCTCGGACTTGGGACCTCGAAATTCGATTCAGGGCATACGCCCAAGTGCCATATTTTTCTGCGGACCCTCCGGGACTGTCAAATCACGGGTCTGGGGGTCTGTTTACCAAACATGTTGACCAAAGTCAACTTTATTCAAATAATTAATATAAAATCATCATATTTATCAGTTTTTCACATAACGGCATCCTGGCTACACGCCCGGGATATGCATGTAAATCGAGGTGAGACAGAAGGAGGTTCTCATGACACCGAAACACAGGTTTAGCTAGAAATACACGGGATGACCTTTTGGATCATCACAATCTCCACCTCTAAAACAAATGTTCGTCCTCGAACGGACATAGAATGGTACCTGAATAGGGTAAAAGATGGAGATATCGACTCCGCATATCGGACTCGGACTCCCAGGTAGCTACCTCAACAGGCTGACCTCTCCACTGAACAAGGAATGAGGGATAACTCTTCGATCTGAACTGACGAACCTGCCGAGCTAATATGGCTACCGGCTCCTCCTCGTAAGTCAAATCCTTGTCCAAATGGACACTTCTGAAGTCAACCACATAAGATGGATCGGAAACATACTTCCGAAGCATAGATACATGAAACACCGGATGCACGACTGATAAACTCGATGGTAAAGCAAGTTTGTAGGCCACCTCTCCTACCTTATCCAGAATCTCAAATGGACCAATGTACCTAGGGCTCAACTAGCCCTTCTTTCCGAACCTCATCACGCCCTTCATGGGCGACACCCGAAGCAAAACCGGGTCACCAACCATGAATGCCAAGTCACGAACTCTACGGTCTGCATAACTCTTCTGCCTGGATTGAGCTGTGTGAAGTCTATCCTGAATTATCTTCACCTTATCCAAGGCATCCTAGACTAACTCTGAACCCAACAATCTAGCCTCTCCCGGCTCGAACCACCCAATTGGCGACCGACACCGCCTCCCATACAACGCCTCATAATGAGCCATCTGAATGCTCGACTGGTAGCTGTTGTTGTAGGCAAACTCAGCTAAAGGCAAAAACTAGTCCCATGAACCTCCAAAGTCAATGGCACATGCCCGCAACATATCCTCCAAGATCTGAATAGTACGCTCGGGCTGTCCCTCCGTCTGAGGATGAAATATTATGCTCAACTCAACTCGTGTGCCCAACTCACGCTGAAATACTCTCCAGAAATGGGAGGTAAACTGAGTACCTCAGTCAAAAATAATAGACACGGGCACACCATGCAAGCGAACAATCTCCCTGATGTAGATTTTTTCCAACTTCTCCGAAGAATACAAAACTGATACAGGAATGAAGTGTGCTTACTTGGTCAGTCGATCCACAATGACCCACACCGCATCAAACATCCTCTGTGTCCGTGGAAGCCCAACTACAAAATCTATGGTAACACGCTCCCACTTCCGCTCGGGAAGCTCAATCTGCTGCATCAAACCATCGGGTCTTTAGTGCTCGTACTTAACCTGCTGACAGTTCAAGCACCGAGCTACATATGCCACAATATATTTCTTCATCCTCCGCCACGCATAATGCTGCCGCAAATCCTGGTACATCTTTGCGGCGCCCGAATGAATGGAATACCGGTAAATATGGGCCTCCTGCAATATCAACTCACGAATACAATCAATATCAGGCACACAAATACGGCCCTGCATCCTCAATACTCCATCATCATCAACTGTAACCTGCTTAGCACCTCTGTGCCGAACCGTATCCCTAAAAATACATAAGTGACGATCGTCATACTGCCGGTCCCGAATACGATCAAACAATGAAGAATGGGCCACGGTATGGGCCAAAGAACTGCCAGTCTCGGAAACGTCCAATCACATGAACCGATTGGCCAAAGCCTGAACATCTAAAGCAAGTGGTCGCTCCCCGACCGGTATATAGGCAAGACTACCCATGTTGGCTGACTTCCGTCTCAAAGCATCGGCCACCACATTGGCCTTTCCTGGATGATATAGAATGGTAATGTCATAATCCTTCAACAACTCTAACCATCTCCTCTGTCTCATTTTCAACTCTTTCTGCTTGAACAGATACTGCAAACTCTTGTGATCCGTGAATACCTCACAGGACACACCATACAGATAATGCCTCCAAATCTTCAGTGCATGAACAATGGCTGCTAACTCTAAATCATGAATTGGATAGTTCATCTCATGAATCTTCAACTGACGAGAAGCATGGGCTATAACCTTGCCATCCTGCATCAAAACTGCACCAAGTCCCACCCGTGAAGCATCACAATACACGGTATATGACCCTGAACCTGTGGGCAAAACTAACACCGGTGTCGTGGTCAAGGTTGTCTTGAGCTTCTGAAATCTCACCTCACACTCATCAGACAACCTGAACTGGAAACCCTTCTGAGTCAATTTGGTCATTGGGGTTGCAATAGATGAAAAGCCCTCCACAAATCGACGATAATAACCTGCTAAGCCCAAGAAGCTTCGAATCTAAATAGCTAAGGTGGGTCTAGGCCAATCTCTAACTGCTAAAATCTTCTTGGGATCCACCTGAATACCCTCTGCCGCAAACCACATGACCCATAAATGCAACCGAACTCAACCAGAACTCACACTTAGAAAATTTGGCACACAACTGATTGTCCTTCAGAGTCTGGAGGACGACACGAAGGTGCTTCCCATGCTCCTCTCGGCTGCGAGAGTATATCAATATATAATCAATGAAAACAATAACAAACGAGTCCAAATAGAACCTGAACACTCGGTTCATCAAATCCATAAAAGCAGCTGGGGCATTTGTCAACCCAAATGACATCACCAAGAACTCATAATGCCCATACCGGGTGCGAAAGGTCGTCTTAGGGACATCAGACGCCCTAATCCTCAACTGATGGTATCCAGATCTCAAGTCAATCTTGGAAAACACTATGGCACCCTGAAGCAGGTCGAATAAATCATCAATCCTCGGCAAGGGATACTTATTCTTTATAGTAACCTTGTTCAATTGCCGGTAGTCAATACACATCCTCATCGAGCTATCTTTCTTCTTAACAAACAACACTGGGTCACCCCAAGGAGAAACACTAGGCCTAATAAAGCCTTTATCTAGCAAATCATGTATCTGCTCCTTCAACTCCTTCAGCTCTAGCGGGGCCATACGATATGGCGGAATAGAAATGGGTTGAGTGCCCGGAGCGAACTCAATGCAAAATTCAATATCCCTGTCGGGTGGCATACCCGACACGTCAGCAGTGAATACCTCTAGAAACTCACGAACCACGGGCACATACTCCATAGAAGGAACCTCGGCACTAGAATCACGAACATAGGCCAAATAGGCCAAACAACCCTTCTCGACCATGCGTCGAGCCTTCATATATGAAATAACTCTACCAGAAGAATGGCTAGGAGTTCCTCTCCACTCCAAATGGGGTACTCTCGGTAAGGCCAAGGTCACAGTCTTGGCATGACAATCCAGAATAGCATGATAGGGGAATAACCAATCCATCCCCAAAATGACATCGAAATCGACCATATCAATAAGCAAAAGATCTACTCGGGTCTCAAGGCCACCAATAACCACTATACATGACTGGTAGACTCGATCTACCATAATAGAATCACCCACCAGTGTAGACACATATACAGGAGTACCCAGGGAATCACGGGGCATAATCAGATAAGAGGCAAAGTATGAGGACACGTAGGAAAATGTAGACCCCGGATCAAACAAAACCGAAGCATCTCTGCTGCAAACTGAAACCATACCTATAATGATTGCATCAGAGGCCTCATCCTCAGGTCTAGCGGGAATAGCATAGCATCGGGGCTGAGCCCCACATATCTGAACATCCCTGGGTCGACCTACTGCGCGCTGACCTCTACCCCTCATAGCCTGCCCTCCACCTCTAACTGTCTGGCCTCCACCTCCACCCCTAGCTGTCTGAGGGGGTGGGGGTGCACCTGGTGCGGGAATCATAGCACAGGAACCCTGATACTGAGAACCACTAGAAACTCGGGGGAAAAACCTGGAAATGTTCCCCATACCACCACAAGTGAAGCAAGACTTCGGATGTTGAGACTGCTAACCCTGAAACTGTCCATGTCGACCAGAATAACCACCCTGGAAGCTCTGAAGCGGCGGTGCGCTGATAGGAGTTGCTGGTGCACTACGGGATACCTGAAGTGCCGACTGGAATGGCCTAGGAGGATGACCTCTTCCAAAGGAATCTCTGCCGCCAGATGAGGCACCACTGAATCGACCAAAATGACGAGGCCTCTTGTCAGACCCCTGACCACTGCCTTGTGATAAGACCATCTTAATACGACTGGCCACATTGGCCGCCTCCTAGAATGAAATATTAGTACCTGTCTCTCTGGCCATTTGGAGTCTAATAGGCTGAGATAGTCCCTCAATAAACCTCCTCACCCTCTTTCGGTCTGTGGGGAGTATCATGATAACATGTCGGGCCAAAGTGATAAATCGGGTCTCATACTGGGTAACTGTCATAGAGCCCTGCTGGAGACGCTCAAACTGCCTCCGAAGATCCTCCCTCTGAGTAACTGGTAGAAATTTCTCCAAGAACAACTCGGGAACTGAGCCCAAGACAACGGCGAAGATCCAGCTAGCCTGGTCAAGCAAAAATCCCTCAATCAAGTCTTAGCGGTACCAGAAAGACGGAATGTAGCAAAAGCGACCCCATTGGTCTCCACAATCCACATGTTCCGAAGAACCTCATAGCAACTATCTAAAAATTCCTAGGGGTCCTCTGATGGTGCACCACTAAAAGTAGTAGGAAATAACTTGGTGAACCGATCCAATCTCCACAAAGCATCGACAGACATAGCTGCTCCCTCAACTGCCTGTGCCACAATACCCGGCTGAGCTACTCCAGTTGTCTGAGGTGCTGGAGTCTGGAACTGAGTAGCTAACTGCTCTAGTGTGCGAGTGGCAGGAGTCTGGGCCCCTCCCCCAGCCTGAGAGACGGCTGGTGCGGTAGGAAGTAGACTGGACTGAGCCACGCTCTCCATAAGGCCCACTAAGCGGACCAGAGTGTCCTGAAGTACCAGGGTGGAAATGAACCCCTCTGGGACCTGAGCTGGTCCGACCGAAACCGTCTAAGCAGGAACCTCACCGGCAAGGTCTCCCTGTGGGTCCTCTACTGGGGCTGCTACTCTGGGCTGAGCACTGCCCCTAACTCGGCCTCTAGCACGACCTCGTCCTCGGCCCCACGTAGGAGCTGTAACAGGAGGATCGGGCTGCTGATTGGTAGATGTGGAAGCACGTGTTCTCGCCATCTGCGAGAGAATACAATAGAAACTCAGTTAGCATTTAGAATTCAAATCGCACGACAAAGAAGAAGAAATGATAAGTTTTTCCTAACTTTGCAGCCTCTGAGGGATAAGTACATACGTCTCTGTATCGATCCCTCAGACTCTACCAAGTTTGTCCGTGAATTGTGAGACCTAGACAACCTAGTGCTCTGATACCAACTTGTCACGACCCAAAATCCCACCGTCGGGACCGTAATAGCGTCTAACGTTGAACCCGCAAGACAAGACAATGTTCCGGTTAATATAACTAATTTCCTTATTATTTAGTATTTAACAGAAAATGATATACGAGAACAAATATGAATAAAAGTGCAGAAGGTATGAAATCTAACAACTCAGGTAAATAGCATTACAACAATCCTTAATAAAAAAAACCCAGAACAGGTATCACAACTCCACGGACTGTCTAAGAATGCTAAAAACAAAGGTCTAAATAAACAATACAATTGTCTCAGAAATACAAAGGAAAGATAGAAAGAAAAGAAATGAGATAGTGGGTGACGCCAAGGCCTACGGACGCCTGCGGGACTACCTCAGTGTCTCTGGTGGACTGAAGGATACTCCTTCGATCAGTGTCCACAAGGTCCGGTACCGTGATCTGCACAACATAAAGAAGTGCATATGTAGCATCAGTACAACTGACCCCATGTACTGAGTAAGTGTCGATCCTAACCTCGGCGAAGTAGTGACGAGGCTAGGACATGACAAATAACAAATACCTGTGCAGTTTTATAATATATAGCAGAAATAATAATAGAAAGTAAACAGTTAAGTACAAAACAGGGAAAACATGCTGGGGAGACAGGGGTAACAACTACTAAAAAGACGGGACAAGACAACAGTTGAAATAATTAAATAGCAGCAAGAATTAACAACTCAGGACAAATAAGTAAACATAAACAGCACGTCATGTCCCCTCGTGCTATAATATCACAAAACACGGCATGGAATGTCCCCTCGTGCATAAATATCAGTAACACGGCACGGAATGTCCCTTCGTCCATAAATAAACAACATCACGGCACGGAATGTCCCCTCGTGCATAAATAAACAACCACATGGCACAGAGTGTCCCCTCGTGCTTAAATATCAACAACACGACACGGAATGTCCCCTCGTGCATAAATATCAATAACACGGCACGGAATGTCCCCTCGTGCATAAATTTCAAAAAACAACAATTGACGGAAAATCAACAATAAGAAACCTTAAATACACAAGAATAAATAACAAGAGTAATACCGTCCCGGCAAGGGACACAACTATAATCATACCTACACAGATATATAACTTACCAACATATTCCTCAACCAAACCATTACTCAACCGTACTCAAAACTGAGAATTTCCATCAAATGAATAACTACTAAATGATATCAAATCCATAAACACAGTAAACTTCAATAAAAATCACATAATTACTCATATTTGACTCACGGGAATGGTTGACCACAACATATAGGTACTCGTCAACTCACCTATACATTGGACATGGAATAAATACGTAGAAAATAGGACTCAACACATATTTCCTCAATCTAAGGTTAGGCCAAACACTTACCTCGACTCCAAGAATCCAAATCACGCCTCAAGCACCGATTTTTCCTTTGAACCCGACTCCAAATAAACCGTATCTAGATATAACTAACTCAATAACATCAATAAAGGCTAGACAATTCAATTCCAATACTTTTTTATAGAATTCGCAACATTCTTCCCAAAAATCCAAAAAATGACCCAGGGCCTGCTTGGTCCAAACACGAGGTTCGGACCAAAACCCGATCACCCATTCACCCATGAGCCCGAATATATAATTTGTTTTGAAATCCGACCCCAAAACGAGGTCAAATTCCCAAATAATCAAAAATCCCTAACTCTACCCAAATACCCAATTTTCTACCTTAAATTCCTTGTTTTTAGGCCTAGAATCTAGTGGGTGTTAATAAAAATGGAAGAAAAAAAGGTTAGAATCACTTACCTAAGAGGTTATGGTGAAGAAGATCTTCAAAAATTGCCTAAGAGGTTTGGAGAAGAAGAGGTTTATGAAAAATGGCCAAATTCCCGTATTGATTCTGTTTCTAGACAATTAAAATCACTGGGCGATTTTACTCTCTGCGTTCGCGGGCCCCTAGCCACGTTCGCGAAGGGTTAGCTACTCATACCTATTTGTTCGCGGTTGTGGGGCCGCGTTCGCACAGGGTAAATTACATTCAGGCCCCAGGCCCCCTCTCTACTCTGTGCGTTCGCACCCCCTTGAATGCGTTCGCGTAGAGTAAGAATCTTGTGCTCCGCGTTCGCACTTGATGTGGTGCGTTCGCACAGAACAGTACCACCCCCTCCCAAGACAGTGCTACGCGTTCGCGATCGAACCTATGTGTTCTCATAGCACAAATTACCAGACACCAGAAGATAACAATAAACACTAGATTTTTGAGTTCCAAAACACCCCGACACCGATCCAAAACTCACCCGAGCCCTCGGGGCTCAAAACCAACTATGCACACAACCTCCAAAACATCCTACGGACTTATTCATGTAATCAAATCACCAAAATAACATCATAAACATCGAATTAAACCTCAAAATCAATGAAATTTCTTAAAACTTTTTTAAACTTCAATTTTTGCATTTTTTATCCGAATTACGTCAAACGATGTCCATTTCTTACCAAACTTCACAGATAACACATATAAATCATATCTAACCTGTACCGGGCTCAAGAACCAAGATACAGGCCCGATACCACAAGTTTCACATAACATTTCATTTTTTAAAACCTCTATATTTTTCAGAAAACAATTTTCTTTAAAAGTTCATTTCTCGGACTTGGGACCTCGAAATTTGATTCCGGGCATACGCCCAAGTCCCATATTTTCCTAAGAACCCTCCGGGACTGTCAAATCACGAGTCGGGTCCGTTTATAAAAAATGTTGACCAAAGTCGACTTTATTCAAATAATTAATATAAAATCATCATTTTTATCAGTTTTTCACATAACAGCTTCTCGGCTACACGCCCGGGTTGTGCACGCAAAACAAGATGAGATAGAAGGAGGTTCTCAGGACCTCGGAACACAGGTTTAGCTAGAAATACACGAGATGACATTTTGGGTCATCACATTATTTGAGTTGTTGGCATGTTTGGTTGAGGTCCCGAGGGCCTTAGGTGTCTTTCAGGTAGTTAACATATCAAGTTTGAAGTTGGAGAAATTGTTGAAGGTTGTTGTTGCTGGTGCCATCGCACCTGCAAGGGTATGGCCGCAGTTGCATATGCAGTGGATAAGGCACAGGTGCAGGATAATGTTGGACTGGGGAGCGCCGCAAGTGCGACTGGTTGTGCATCTGTGATCCCGCAGATGCAGATAGGTGCGCACAGAAGCGGATGTAAGGAAGTCAGGCAGTGGCCGCAGGTGCGAGGTCTATTCCGCACCTGCGTGGTCGTAGATGCGGATATGGAGCGCAGGTGCGAAGTTGGGGTTTTAGTGCTTTTCCGCAAGTGCGGAAGGTTTTTCGCAAATGCGGCACCGTAGGTGTGAAAGACCTTAGCAGAAACTATAAATAGAACACTGCGCGAATTTTGGTATATTTCCACCATTTTCAAGTCGGTTTTTTTAGCTTTTTGGAGTGATTTTGAAGGGGTTCAAGGGTTTTTCAGTGAGGTAAGTTGCTTGAGCTCTGATACTCATAACTATGGTGTTTACCCATTGTTTTGTCATCTAATTAGTGTAATTTATGGGTGAAAATAGGGGGTTATGGCTTGGGATTTTTGAGGGTTTAATTTGAGGATTTGAGGGACCAAATGATGTCGGATTTTGATAAATTTCGTATGTATGGACTCGTGAGTGAATGGGCTTTCAAGTTTTGTGACTTCTGTCAGATTTCGAGGCGTGGGACCGGGGACCGAGTTTGAGTGAATTTCAGGATTTGGCTTATAATTTGATACTTTTCTTATGGATTTGATCCCTTAGCCTAAATCGATTGTTTTGTATTACTTGTGGCTAGATTCAAGGTGTTCGGAGGCCGAATGGAGAGGCAAGGGCATCCCGGAGTAGGATTTTGGCTTGGTTTGAGGTAAGTAATGCTTCCAAACTTGGTTCTGAGGTTTCGAAACCCCGGACTATGTGTGATGTGATTAGTAGTGAGGTGATGCACATGCCAAGTGACGGGCGTGGGGGCATGCACCGTGAGAATTGTGGCCTGGATGATTCCATGGCACCGTTAGTGACTCTAGCCTGTTAATACCCACGTTTCCATCATGTGATGAAGTAGCTGAGCTGTAAACCATGCTAGATATCATGTTTAGGCTTTGTGCCGGTATGGTTGGTACGCTTAGCGGTTGTCTTCTTGCTTTCATCTCACAAGCTTCATTTACTATTCCATAGTCAGTCATGATCATGCATCTTTATATCATATCTTGGTCTCAGTTATTTATTGATTATATCATTTGTTCCGGGTCGTTTTCATGTCATTGTGAGCCTGTGGTGAGATTGGAGAGGTTGATGACTGAGTGAGACCGAGAGCATGTTATGAGTGATAGTTGTGGTATCGGGTTGCACGCCCCAACAATTATATTGATGATTTGATAGCGCTTGGGTTGTAGGAGCCCTCCGAAGTCTGTAACACACCCCCAGTGAGCGCGGTTGATATGATTGAGGGATAGATCTTCCCTGGACATGGATCTTGTCTGAAGTACATATTACCTGGATATGGATCTTCTCCGTAGGGTTGGATTTCCCTTAGTCCTCGGTACCGGATGACCTATGGTCAAAATTGTGTATATATTATGGGATAGATCTTCCCTGGGCCAGTTGAGCCATATGCGGTACCGAGTGGTTGAGATATCGAGAGTGAGGGAATTTGAGGTTGATTCTACGGTGCTTCATTTCAGTATATGCATTAGCATGTAGTGAAAGTAGAGTTATCTTCAATACACTATTCCACATTTCTTTACTTCCATTTATGAGTTTGCCTAAACTGTTTTAAGAGCATCTCTATGTTTTCGTACATTTATTTCATGCTATTTGTACCGTTTGAGTTCTTCACTATCTTAAATCCATAGTTTGGACTTTTTACTTACTGAGTTGGTGTACTCACGTTATCCCTGCACCTTGTGTGCAGATCTAGACATTTCTACGCACGGCGGCGGCTGTTGATTATCTGCATCGAAGTCAGGGACTATCGAGGTAATTGCACAACGCTCGCGAACCTTGATTTTCTCTTCCTTAGTTTATTTTACTTTGATGGTTATTTCTATAGACATTTTGTGGACTATGTCCGGTATTTATTTTTTAGACGCTCATGTACTCAGTGACGCCCTAATTTTTGGGACTGTAGTATCGCATTTGGGGTAACTTGTGTTTTAAATGGGCATTTATTTATGTTTAATCATTCTTTTGTAAAAAAATTAAAGAATGTTTTACTAATATGAAAGAAATAAATTGCATTTAGGCTTGCCTAGTTTCACGATAGCCGCCATCACAACCGGGTAGATTTTGGGTTGTGACTATATATATATATATATATATATATATATATATATATATATATATATATATATATATATATATATATATATATATATATATATATATATATATATATATATATGACTTGTATATCATGATAGGTGTCGAGCCTAGCTGTAACGACCCGACCGGTCGTGAGCTCTAGCGCGTCGTTCAGCAGTTTGAGGCCATAAGCAGCTTCACTTTAGCTATTATGAATTGTATGCGTGGTCGGAATTGAAGTTGGGGAGTTTGGAGTTGATTTGGAAAAAAGTTTCTCATTTCGGAAGCTTTAAGTTGGAAGAATTGACTAAAGTGCGATTTTTTAGTAAACGACCTCGGAATCCGGATTTGAAGGTTCCGACAAGTTCATATGATGATTTTGGATTTGGGCGTATGTCCGCATCAGGTTTTGGATCACCTAGGAGCGTTTCAGCGCCTATTGGGGAAGTTAGCATTTTTGGAAGAATTTCATAAATTTGGGTTAAAGTGCATTTCAATGTTATCGATGTATGTTTGGGATTCCGAGTCTGGAAATAGCTCCATATGGTGATTCTGGTATTGGGAGAACATTCGGAAGTTGATTCGGAGGTCCGTAGGTCATTTTGGAGTCGTTTGGAGAAAGTTAGAAATTTGAAGGATTGTGAGAAGTTGGACCGGAAGTGGACTTTTTGATATCGAGTTCGGAACTCGATTTCGTAAGTTGGAGTAGGTATGTAATGTCAAATGTGATGTGTGTGCAAAATTTGAGGTCAATCGGGCGTGATTTGTTAGGTTTAGGCATCGAATGAGAAAATTTGAAGTTCTAAAGTTCATAAAGCTTGAATTGGAGTGTGATTCGTGGTATTAGCATTGTTTGATATGATTTGAGTCCTCGAGCAGGTCCGCATTATGTTTTGTAACTGGTTGGTGTGATTTGATGGAGTCCTGGGGCCCCGGGTGGATTCCGGTGGTTAACGGATCAAGTTGGACTTGGAAGAAAGGCTGAGGGCTGTTGTCATCTGGTGTAACCGCACTTGCGAGGTTTTGGACGCAAGTGCGAAGCCGCAGAAGCGTCCAAGAGGGTCGAAGATGCGATTTTGGCTTGGGAGTGTTGGGACCGCAGATGCGGTCATCTTGCCGCTAAAGCGAGACCGCACCTGCGAAAGAGAAGGCGTAGAAGAGGAAAAGGGCTGGGAGCCCTGGACCGCAGAAGCTGAATATTATCCGCACCTGCGGAACCGCAGAAGCGGTCAAGTGACCGCAGGTGCGAGTGGTCGGGTTGGGCAGTGTGTTTTATAAAAACGAGTTTTTGTATTACTTTCCTCACATTTTCACTTTGGTTGGGAAATTTTGGAGCCTTTGAAGAGGGGGATTTCATCATCAAACATGAGGTAAGTTCATCCCACCCCTTGTAAGTTAAATACATAGTTTTATTGTGGATTTAAACATGAAAATTGGTAGAAATTTGAGATTTTAAAGAAAACCCTAGAAATTGGTATTCTTGGATTTTGACCACGGTTTTGGACATGGAATTGAGAATATCTTATATATTTGAGTTCTTGAGGTTATGGGTAAATTTTATTTGTGAATATTTTCAGAATCCGTTCACGTGGGCCCGAGGGTGATTTTATCGACTTTTCATGCAGAGTTGGAAATTGTTGTAAATAGGATTATAATGAGTATTGGAGTATATATTTATGGAATTTCTCAATATTTGACTAGTTTTGGAGCGTCGAGCATCAATTTGAGTTGTTTGAAGGGCTTGGGAGCCGGTTTTGGGACTCCGGAGCGAGGTAAGTCTCCTTTCTAACCTTGTAAGAGGGAATTAACCCCATAGGTGAAATAAGTAAATATGTGCTCCTATTTGTGGGGTCTACGTACGCACGAAGTGATGAGAGCCCGTGCATAGCTACTATTATGCTTAAGTCCGGGAAGTCTAGGACCCAAAAACATGTTTTACTTGCAGTACTTGTAATTTTATTGATAAACTTAAAAGGGATTAAATCATATCAAACTTGGTAAACAAATTTCTAAAGGACTAAACATCGCTTTCTTGATTGTTCAAAAGAGAAGTTGTCATTTCCTTGAGTAATTACTCCTTAAAGAATTCTTGATTTGACTGTTTGAATGTGTGTACCTATGTGTACCCGTGCCGCATGTATGATTCGCGAGCGGGGTAATTTTATTATTAATATTTGACCGCGTCGCATGCATGATTCGCGAGCGAGGTAATAGATGCATCTATGGTTCGCGCCATTCGACTCTCTGGCAGTGCACAGTTTAAATATCATATTGGATCGGGTCGTACGACCTCGGCATGACTTGCACATGACTTGCTTGATTATTTTGTTGGAATTATTGATAATTGATGTGGCCTCATTGGACGGTGATGTAAATTGTTAAAAAGATGGGAATAAGTTTGGAAATTTCTATTAACAGAAGAAATGTTTACCTGCTTCATTATTATTGAGTTTGCAGTCACCTTATAGAATTTATTATTTTTTACATTATTGGTATTACATTATTGGACCACTAGTAAGTGTCGAAGTCGACCTCTCGTCACAACTTCCTCGAGGTTAGACGGGATACTTGCGGGGTACGCGTTGTTTTCGTACTCATACTACACTTGTTTTGCATTTTTGTTGCACATGAACATATATGTCTAGTGGACTCGTTGGGCACATCGACATGGTTGATTCGGAGACTTAGATGAGTTGCATCTATCGAGACGGCCCGCAACCAGCAGAGTCTCCTTCAGAGTATTGTACTTTCTTTTCTGTCCAATATGTATTCTGGACAGTCATTGTATTACATTTTAAATTCCTAGAAATTGCTCATGCTCTTGTGACACCGGGTTCTGGGATGACTATGGGATTATTCAGTATTTAAATTTGTTAAAGACGTCATAATTTACTCAGTGAAGTTCATTATTTATTGTTTAATGTAAGGAAAGAAATGATTTTAAAAAAAAAGTATTAAAAAGGGAGGATTTAATTAACTTCTTGGTGTTGGCTTGCATGACAGTGGTGTCCGACGCCATCACGACCTTTATTGGATTTTGGGTCATGACACTAACCTCGACGAAGGAGTGACAAGGCTACGGCGGGTCACTCACAATATAGCTTGCGTACAGTATAAATAATAAAGATAGAAAAAAAAAGACAGAATAGAAATAAGTAGTAACTGGTATGAAAAAAACTACAATTCTCTGAAGTAATTCAACTGCGTTCAGATACTACCAAACCTTAAGGGGTCGTTTGGTTGGAATACGATTTATACCGGTATAAGTTATGCCGGTATAAGTTATATTGGGATAAGTTATGATGGGATTGTTGTTTATTCATTGTTTGGTATGTTGTATTAAGAATGACAATTGCATAATTTCTAAGAAGAAGGTATAAGTTATACCGGTTCTAATTACCCCACCTTCTATAAGGTATAATTTATCCCAGTGTTAAAATTAACACTAGGATAACTTATACCTGGTTTGCTAACCAAACAGGGTATTAAGGTGGTATTAAATTCTTATACCTTCTTATACCTCATACCAAACGACCCCCAAGTGTAAACAAGAATATCGTACAGCTAACACGGTGCAGGGAAAGCATAAACTCATAAGTTGTTGCGGCACACAACCCAAACCCACTGTACATATCATATTCCTCCTTATTTCCATATAATAGCATAAACAACAAAATATAATAAAAGTGTTGCGGCGTGCAACCCGAATCCACTATATCACAATAATCACAATCACAGTTCACCCTTATTCAACCAAATAATCCACCCTTATTACACATGTTGCGGCGTGCAACCCGATCCTATCGTACAATATCAATTCACCCTTATTCCTCCTCAATATATCACCCTTATTCCACTTGTTGTGGCGCGCAACCCGATCTCACCATATCAATTTCAATTACTCAGCAAGTACAGATGTTGATACCCAATTTTTCCCAAAAATATTTTAAATTGCATATATACCTTCAAAATCATGCATTAATAATAATTGGTATTTTTTCATTATTTTTTCTATATTTTTATTAATTTATCCATCATTTTATTTCCAATAAATAATTACAAAATTGCATCACAAGTGATTTCAAAAGCATTTCTTGATTTAATTTATTGTTTATGGTCCTAAGAAGACCAAATTATTTCATAATTAGCCAAATTGGCATCTTTTGGCTATAATTACAATTATAGCCCAAGCATATAATTTTATACTATTTCTTACCAAAAATTAGTCATTTGCATTTTTAAATATTAAACAATCATTTTAAAATTATTATCTATGCATGAAATTCATTTTTTATAATTGTTAGCTATTTTGTAAATTAT
>ML259669.1:3350-24141 GCA_005239495.1 Nicotiana undulata | reverse complement strand
TAGCTTTCATTATTGCAATCCAGCTTTCATCATTTCAAACATTATTACTACTCTCTCAATTGTTGGCATTGGTTTTTCCACACGGCACTGACGATCTAGTCTAGCGTGTGGCGGGGACCTCATTTGGCGGACAGCAACCACCCTGACATTGGTTGCTTAGCCTTACGTCGCCCTTCCAAAAGCATCTCAGGAAGGCGCTGCGTAACAGATATAAGGTCAAGGAGAGATTGAGAGAAATTATTGATCAATTGTTCAATTCAAACCAAGAATAATCTCAAATATTATTTTTCAGAACTTTAAAAATCAAGTAAAATTTTCTCGCCAAAAATGCACAATAGATCTCTTGATGTTTGCCACATACATAAATAATATTTAAAGGCTGGATTTTTGATGAATTTTGACCAAGTTTTCGGTTATTATTCTTTCTTTTCTTTCTTTTTTTGATTTTTCCTCAATCAGGACATCATCTCATAAATGTTTAAATATTATACTCTATTTTTCACGAATCATAAAATGATTAAAAAAAATTGTAGTTCAGAAAAAATAAACCATATGGCATCTACGACATACAGTGTACCCCTCTAAATATACTTTTTGGTAAATATTGTCACTAAAATGTTAGATTCTTGTGACTTTATCAAATCAAAGAAAATACAGAATTAAAACAATACCTTATTTTGTGTATTTGCTTCTACTTTGGGAAAATAGTCCATAGGAAGATGCTCAATATTACCCTGCCTATTTAACTTGCTTGGTAGACTTCTTATTCGACCCTCTTACTACTATCTGTCATATACGAGTTATTACTTGCTTGGTGTACCAACCACGTTGTGTGGGGCTCCATGTGAATTTTGGTGCGACTTGTCGGCTTTGCTGTTTGTGTTAGGTGAAACAAGATTTTTTGGATATGGTATTTGCACTATCGTATTGAAATAAGGGATGTTTGAAAAAATGATACCATATTTCTGCTCAAAGTTTATCAATGGTCCTTGTCGAATGAGAGAGCTTCTTGACTTGTTGGATTTATGGGTGGTTACGAGTTTCTATATGCTTCTTATATCATTTGCAGTGTTGTGAAGGTCGGACTACGAGGCGGTACCTCGGAAAATCCCTTGTATATTTACTTTTGGGACTACAGAGCGGTACCTCGGGATATTCATTATTGAGTATTTACTTTTGGGACTACGAGACGGTATCTAGGGAGCGCCCCTATTGTTTACCTGTATGTGTTGTGTTGTTACTTTTCTGTAAATTCTCTTGTTAATTTCTTAATCTTTCATCATATTGTTATATCTTCTGTCTTATTATTATATCCCAGCAGGGCCCTGACCTGACCTCGTCACTACTCTACGAATGTTAGGCTTTTCACTTATTGGGTACCGTCGTGATGTACTCATGCTACTCTTCTGCACATGTTTTGTGTGCAGATCCAGGTACCACCTACTAGCCCTGATATTAGTTGAGCGTACATGTTTCTGCTTCTGAGACTTCAAGGTATATCTGCCAGCGTCCGCAGACCTCAGAGTCCACCTCTATCCCCTTTATGTTGTTTCCTTTTTTTCCCTAGATACGGATGTATAGAGATACTTATAAATATTCCTTAGAGATTTTGACTTGTGAGTACCGAGTTTTGGGAATCGTGTATACTCGAGTGTTGATTTACTTGTACATGTCGAGCGGTATTTTTCAGTTATATAGTTATCTGTTGAAGTTTAGTTGATAAATCTGCTTTTATTTCAATTATCCCGAAATTGCTAGGCTTACCTATTCGTAGAGACTAGGTTCCGTCACGACGTCTTACGAAGAATTGGATCGTTACATGGTAGAGGGTATAATTTATTGCCGCTAAAGATCATTAGTTTCACCTACAATTATTTTTCCGATAAATCCAATCCATAACAAACTAACTATGTTCTTTTAGCATTCATTTTTTATAGCCGATAAATTCAATTAAACTGCCGATAAAAATTAGTAGTTTCAACGGTAATTTTTTGTGGCAATTAGAATGACTACTATATCCTTCCCGTAAAATCTTATTTTAACCTTTTAGAGTCTATTTTAATGAGAAGTAAATTCAACTAAAATGTTGCTAATAGTGAGTGTCTCTTGGTAGCAACGAAGGTAGGAAAATGCTAGAAAAAATATTACTGTTATTCATAAAACAAAATATAGCTCATAGAATCTAAACAATCCAATGGAAGTACTAATCCAAAATATTAATGTCATAACTTTAAAAATATACTCATATTGATTGAACAAATATAACTAATTCTATCAAATAATATATTAAAATAGTTTTGGCAACTCTTCATCATATCGAAATCTTTCATGTTCCAAGTATGCGAAATGAGTGCATTAACACGAGGAAGAAAGATGATGAATTTGCAAATCGGCTTATAAGAAAATCATTTCAATGGATTCAGCGAAGGATAATTTTACTTAACGGTTCAAGAGATTATATAACAGCAGAGACAAGTTACTGATGTTAGTCTCTCAAAAATTAGCAGTAGCACAGTAAAAAAAAATATTTTATTCACTTGGACATGGAAGGAAAGAGTTTACGGCTAAAAACATCCCTGACCCAAACCTAAGGTACATCCTTTTATTATTCTAGTAGACAAAAAATATCCCTTAACTAAACAAAGTTACAAAAATTAGCCTTTGATTTTCTGTCTAGAAACTAACACTATAAACTTGTCAAAGATATTTGTTGGTCAAGCAGTGAACTAGCAGTGGCAAAAAGAAGAAACAAGAAGTAGTACATGAAAATTAAAAGAGAAATTTGAAACCTTTAATAAAATTTATTAATTTTACCAATAACAAAACCATAGAACTTGAAGGATTAAATGCACAAGAAATCTTATAACTGCACATGTAGACTTCTCGTCCACTAATCTATCATCCTTGCGTTTAGACGAGCTAATATGTTAATTTTTACACATTTAGCCTCTATATGGATAGAGTCTAATACAATTAACTTGATGTAACAAATTACTCATAAATTAACGAGTCGCAAAATTTTACATGAATACCTTTAAATTTATAAAGATTGAAATATTTTCGAGCAGAAATGTACTTATTGTATAACGTACAATACCACCATGTCCATCTCATGCGTCGTTCCGCCCCCTATAGTACACAAATATGTAACCATCTGGAGTATTTTTAATTTGGGTAACAAAGTATACTTGGAGCTTTAAATATATGTATAATTTATAATACTCCAATATCTGTGAGGAATATCCCTTAATTTATCTTGGATTTGTTATTATCTACGCAACTTCATGTCCAATCATTAGATCATCACACTTTACCAGAAAATTAGAGGTTAGCCACAATTGTTTTAGCTCAGTACGACTAACTATCGGATGCTTTCATTTCAGAATTACCAACATGAACCAAATACCCCAATTACACATAACTTTTATATATATATATATATATATATATATATATGCGACACGTATAAAGCTCTAGGTACCAACCAAGGAGCAGCAGAGCAATTGTCTTTTCGAGTCGCATGATCTGATCATGTCATGACCCAAACCCCATAATAGATTGTGATGGCGCCCAACAATATTGCTATCCAAGCTAACGCGTGAATTTCCACTTAGTTATCCATTTTAATTCTTAAAAATCAGAAATTTTATTAAATAAATAGAATTAAATCTAGCACTCATATAAACATGTGCTTTTATTTACCAAATTTCTGAGTATAATCAAATCATAAAGTGAAGTGATAATAATAATAATATTAAATACAACTATGAACATCCACTAAAAAAAACCAAAATTCAGTGTCACAAGTGAATGAGCATCTACTAGAACAATACAACACTACTAGAACATCTTTCTGGATAATAAAATAGACAAGATAAAACAAATAAATATGATGGAGACTTGGGGTGTTGTGGATCATAACATGGAATGCAACTCACTATAAAGTCCCCTCATTAGATGCGCCTTTGCGCTAACATAAGTACGTAAATCAATGCGTTCCCAGTAAGTATCTAGCCTAACCCCAAAGAAGTAGTGACGAGGAGTCGATATAGACAGTTACTAGTGGTCCACTAAATCAAGTATAATAAAAATAAACAGGTGTGAGGCATGACATGTAAATAGTGGGAACATATATAACTACATAATGTAATCCTCAACTGAAGGGTAAATGCGAAGTCCTCAAATACCGGGTACTTCCTTAAATAGAATATATCATGGTCAATATGAAATAACTTGTCACATCTCAATCTAAGAAACTCAAGGGTACACTAACTTCTTATCAAGTATTATGCAGATTCTGCCGAGGCGAGCTGCCTCATCCCATAAGAGTAACACAATATCCTGCTGATGCAAACAACCTAATCCCATAGGATTATATTATAATATCCTTCTCATGTGAACGACTCAATTCCGTAAGAGTGTGTTAAATCATATTGTCGAGGCGAACAACCCGATCGCATAAGAGTACTGCTAAGGCATTCAGCCCCCACCCCCTAGAATATGAAAATTTAACGGGTCCTTGACCCCACTCACGAATATACGTGTGAGTTATGAAATTTAAGAAAACTTTTCGATGAATACGCATTGTTACACCCCATATTTTCGTACGTGAGAGTACCTCGTAAGTCAATTGATTTAAGCTCAGAAATGAGATCGTCTTTGAAAGTGTATAAAGTAAGTTAACAATATTACCTTGGAGGTTACAAATATTTAATATCGTGAATAACAATTACCAGGAGGGTTGGAAAGCTTAGATGCTAAACGAATTAAAGAAAATAAGTTTCGTCAAAAGTCGACACGTCTAGAATGTTATAACCTGAACTTTTGGGGTAAGACTAGGGTTCTTAACATGATAAGGATGTTATTTTATGATTTATTTTAGTCGTATTATAGTCGTGAGTTACGTTTTGAAGTCACGCAAGTTGTGAAACAAAAGTTGGCAAAGGT
Organism: Nicotiana undulata; assembly: GCA_005239495.1. Lineage (NCBI taxonomy): Eukaryota > Viridiplantae > Streptophyta > Magnoliopsida > Solanales > Solanaceae > Nicotiana > Nicotiana undulata. The sequence continues at coordinate 19,194 of ML259669.1, read as the reverse complement.
CATCACAAGTTACATTCATAATGTGCTAAAACTCGGGTAAAATATAACTGAGCTTTTCTCCAAATATACTTGGTATTATTAGATGATCTACCTACCAAATTTAAGATCGATGAGTCTAGTTTACAACACATTAACCCGTTTGTCTATATGACATTGGAGTAGAGATATATTCACTTTTTCGCGAGACTGCATGAAGCAACTCTCTGTGGGACTCACATAGGCGATTTAGATATATTGATATATAAGACGCCTCAACCCCGTTTTAACTCATTATTTTTTAGTATCTTCAGACCCTAGATACCTAAAAACACTCTCTCAAGGTTCTTTCATGATCCAAGACCAAAACAACGGTCAACAACACAAATCAAGTGTCGGGAACCCTGTTGCGCTAGTAAGTTTCTTGTTCTTCTTGTTATTGCTGATTTTTGGGTGGTTTTAGCTCGTGTGGGAGGTTTTTTAAAGTGTTTTAAGTTCTTTAAAATACTCTCCTGAGGTTTTCACATCAAACCTAGGTTATTTCAAGTCATGCAAATAGATTACACCATATTTCAACATCAAAAGTTAGTTCTAGTGAAGAACAACACCTCTTTGAGGTTGTGTTGTCATTGAGGATAGTTGTGGGCTGTGTGTTGCTGAAATTTCGAGTTGTTGCTACTGGATAAGGTGATCATAACAGCCTACTAATTGATCTTAAGCTTGCTTGTATGTTGTTTAAGTTGTTAGGATGATAAACTATAAAATACTACTTAGATTAGCTTAAGTCACTTATGTGGTGTTGTATTGCCATTGAGGGTTGTTGTAAGATAAATATAACTTGGCTTTTGACTTGAAGTTACTTTAGGAGGTATTTGTATTGTGTTCCTGCATGTGCTTAAGGTTATCTTGATATTGATTAAGTTAAATGGATGGACTAGACATGAACTAGTGAATGAAGTTGCTAATCGAAGATAGTTGGAGTTGGTGGATTGTTTCCTTTGTTATAAATATATGGTATAATGATGGAATCATTGATGAATTACTTAACTATCATGTTAATGATGTTTTTAAGTTAATGTAAGAATTCTATAAGGTGTGATATGGGTTATACGGATTCCAATCGGAGCATGCCGCTCGTCGTGAAGTAGTTGTCACTTGTTGTTGTTCTATGGTGTCTTGTTATTGATATTTATATGTTGATGAATTTATATGGCTGTTTTTGTTGGTATATGGTATTGGAGGATCCCCTTTTTACAGGGGAGATGCTTCTCGAATTTACGTAAACGAGCTACTAGCTTAAGTTACAGACTTAGCCTTTGCTCAACACTGATTTTGAATCTCCTTATGCTATGATAGATTGAGTTGACTTGTTTTGCTTGGAAGGTATTAAGGACTCAACGTGGTTAAGGTATGTTAAGTCACTTACTTCTTTCTTTTGGCAGGATCTAAAGTGAAATGAACATAAATGATACGCTAATTCATAACGAATCTACTCCTAGAAACTAACAATGTCCATGTTGTTCTTTCCTTATAAAGTTATTCTAAGCAAGCATGTATGATCCTTGAATCCTACTGAGGTTCATATTGAGGGTATGTATGTCCATAATGTTAATTGAAGGTGCAATGACCTTAAGTCACTCCGAAAGTTTTAGAACGTGATTCCATGAGTCTAGCATGCATTATATATAGTATCTATTTTACTCTACCGAGCCGCGCCATAGTCTGTCGGATATGACACCTATTGTGAAACCACTGATCACTTGGGTTTACCAAGATCCACATGGTGGGGTACGATTCTACCAAGCCTTATGATGACCGGGTACGTTTTTACCAAGTCCTTTTCGAGGCCAAGTACGATATGATGATGATGATGCCCACAGAGGCGTATGTTTTTAAAAGTTTATGCATATATATGTATCATGCATCTCATGTCAGTAGCCATCATAGGCGCTCAGATGCTAAAGGTTGTATCTCCTCTATCTTACTTTACATCAATGTTCTTATTTATGCTTTCTTTCCTTGCATACTCGGTAATTTATTCGTATTGACGTCCCTTTTTCATGGGGCCGCTACGTTTTATGCCCGCATGTCCCGATAGACAGGTTGAGAGTCCTCCTAGTAGGCTATCAGCTCAACGAAGGTGTTGTTTCACTCCACTTGCTCCGGAGTTGTCGATTTGGTCAGTATGATCGGGCATGTATTAACTGGTATGTCGGGGCCCTATCCCGACAAATATGACGTTTATGTACTCTTAGAGGCTTGTAGACAGATATCATGTATATGGATACCTGTATGACCTTGTCGGCCTACATTTTGAGTGTATAAATAATCATGCTGGTCTTGTAGGCCCGTATGTCACATGTATAAGTTTCTATATCATGTTGGGCCATCCTATGTCTAGTATGCACTTATATTTTATTCTGGTTATCTCATGACGACTCTTTTGGCCCATTTACCTATGATAGTATGATAATAAAGATATGTTACGTTGGTACTCGGTTGAGTAAGGTATTGGATGCCCGTCGTGGCCCTGTTTGGGTTGTGACACGCACAACACGTGGGAACTCCATGAGGGAAGTACAATTTCCACGACTAATCAAGTAGCTTTCAAGTATCTAAAATAGTAAGCCCATTACTCTACGCAAGTCTAGTATCAGGCTATAATGTAAATTAAAGCTTTTAAACAGGGAAGGATACTCAAGAGTACAATTAAATCATGGAGTGAGTCTAGACTACCCAGACCTAATAAGGAATTCTAGCATACGCACGGACGCTCATCACCTCATATGTGCGTATCCCTCCCAGCATGTAGCACATATCATATATAACACATACGGGGTAAATTTCCCCTCACAAGGTTAGGCATGAGACTTACTGTCACGACCCCAAATCCTAACAGGTCGTGATGGCGCCTATCGTGGAACTAGGCTAGCCAACCATCACATTACTACACCTTTGTTCTATTATAATAATTCAAAATTCAATAATAAGCAGAAACATTAGCATAAAATAACTTCTTTAAGTCTTAGCGCCCCAATAATAGTCTAAACAACTCTAAACAAAACCTCCCAAGACTGGAGTCAACATGGTCACAAGCATCTACGAAGTAACATAACTCTACTAATGTCTTAAATAAAGTATAGGAATGAAATGGTAAAACTAAATAAGGAAGGGAAATGGAGAAGTTGTGGACGCTGGACATCTACCTCGAAATCCCGTAAACTGCTACTAACGAACAGAGACAGCTACTGCTCCGAGCCGGTACCTCAATCTGTGCACAGAGACACAAGGATTAATCATGAGTACGCCAACTCAGTAGTAATGAAAATAAATCACAGTCTGAGAAATACGAAACACACAACACAAATACACCAATTCACAAAAACAGTAAATCACCAAGTCACCATAAGTATTCATCCAATACATAAGTTCAAAAACCAATTTCCAGAAAACCTTTGAAATAAGTATAATTTCAATATATCTCAGTAAAACTCTCAGTGAAAATCAGTTTGAAAAACGAAGTGAATCGTAGTCAAAAACTCAGTTTTATTTATCATAAATCTGCCCCTCGGGCCAAAAATCATTTCTCATAACAATCTCAGTATCAGCCCATCAGGAAACCTCACAATCACTCCATATTAGCCCATCAGGAAACCTCACAGTCACTCAATATTAGCCCATCAGGCAACCTCATAGTCACTCAATAATAGTCCATCAGGAAACCTCACAATCACTTAGTATCAACCCCGTGGGCAACATCACTCATTAGGTACCTGCGCTCACTAGGGGTGTGTACAGACTTCGGAGGGGATCCTACAGCCCAAGCGCTATAACAAGCCATAACATGGCATAAATCACACACAATATAGTCCCGCATCCTCACTCATATCATATCATCCTCACAATATTGGCCCGCAGCCTTACTCAGTCAGACACTCTCAACATGCCCTTCAGGCCATAAATATACCGGGTTGTCGACCCAAAAATAGTGTTTCATTTTCAATAAATAGTATCAAAATACTCTGAGTGTCAAAACAATTTATCAAGAAACGACTGAGTGAAAATCATAACATATCAGTGAGGAAAATAGTAAAATCAGCCCTCAAGGGATAAAGAAATCGACATTAGGCCCCAAACATGGCTTAGAGCCCGAAACATATCAAATATATATATCAATACTATTAAGCATAAGCTTAAAAATCGATTTCGCAACTCAATAGTTGCCTAAATAGGGAATATATTTCCAGAGTTCCAACCTTTGCATTCCAAAACCCGTGAAAGGGTGCAGAGTCCGGGGTTTCATCCCCTCATGACAGGATTTAAAGACATTACTTACCTCAAACTAGCCCGGAAACTATTTTGCAATACGCTCGCCTCTCGTATCAACCTCCGAGCGCTCCAAATTTACCAAGTTCAGATTTTTATCATCAAATTATGCTTAAGGAATTACTTTCAATTGAAAAATATCGATTTTAAGCACAAAATCCGAAATTTGCTAAAACCCGACCCCCGGGCCCGCGTCTCGGAACTCAGAAATTTTTATACCAAAACATTCTTCATCATCTCACGAGTCCGTACATATAAAGAGCGCTAAAATCAGAGTCTGTTTGACCCCTCAAATCGACTCCTAAAGGTCTCATAATCTCAAGCCCTAACCCCCTCTTTTTCTACTGATTTTCACGAATTAAACACTGAGATTATGTTCCTTAATCACCTATAATCGAGTTTTAAGGTCCAAAATACTTACCTCTATGAAGAACACTGATTTTTCCTCTTCAAAATCGCCTCCAAGCTCTTTTCCCATTCAAAAATGGTGGTAAAAGGTCTACTGGTCGCGGAGGGTTTAATTTAATATTGTCCATGGGTTTCCGCATATGCGACCCATTACTCACACCTGAGGTCCCCTAACCGCACCTGCGACCTTCTCCGCACCTGCGGAGCCTTGTCCGCTCCTGCGGTCAATCTTCCGCAGGTGCGGAAATCACTGTGAATTCACACCAGCAGTTTTTTGTTGCAAATATCCAACTCCGAACTTTCCGTCAACCATCCAAAATCAATCCTAAGCCCCTCGGGATCCCAACCAAACATACCAACACATTACATATGATCATTAAAACTTAGTTGCACCCTCGGAACCCCAAAACTAACATCAAAGCACCAAAATCACATCAGATTCAAGCCTAAGAACTTTCAAATTTCTAAAATCCACCAACGATGTCGAAACTATCCAAAACAACTCCGATTGACCTGAAATTTTGCAGACATATCCACAATGACACTATGAACCTGTTCCAACTGTCAGAATTCTATTCCGACCCTGATAGCCTATTTTTCACTGCCGACCGAAAATCACCAAAAACTAACTTTCGCCAATTCAAGACTAATTCTACACCGGACATCACAAAAATATTCCGAACACACTCCTAAGTACCAAATCACCTAACGAAGATATCCGAGCCATAAAATCCGTATTCCAAGGTTGTTTACCAATAAGTCAACTCTCAGTTGATTTTTCCCATTTTAAAGGCTATTTTTAAAGACTAAGTGACTAAACTCTCACTACAACCATTCTGATTTCAAGCCTACCAACTCTAACACATCAATAACAGTATAACCAAACTATTACAAGTCAATGACAGTAATTATAATGCATTTTCTACATAACGACAGACCGGGTCGTTACACTTACCTAGCTCCGAAATGCGATAACCGGCTCCAACACCACTCTAACTCCTCCAATCAATGCCAAATGATCCAAAACTAGTCAAAAACGTGCAAAACAATCAAAATATACTCAAAAACTCATAATTTAATAATTTATAACAATATTTAACTTCGCTCGACAAGTCAGCTAAGTCAACCCCGAGCCACCTGCCCAGATGTCACTATCCCAATTTTTCTCCTTAGGTTGTCGTGATGGAACTAGAGACTAGGTAAGCCTAGAAAACATGCGTAATACAACTGAAATAACAAATTATCTCTCATTACTCAATATCTATATAGAATGAACATTGCTACTCAACATATACAATTTCCCCAAAACCTGGTGATATCGAGTCACAATCTCTACAACGGTATTATAGTCATCCATATACAACAATATGTAATAAAAGAAGGATATATAGAAGTACATAGAGGGTAACTCTAAGGCATGCGGGCGCTGGCAAGTGTACCGTGATGTCTCCAAGTACGAACTCAACTCACCGATGCCTGGACTTGTAAGAGGTACCTGGATATGCACAAAAATATGTGCAGAAGCATAGCATGAGTACACCACAAAGGTATCCAATAAGTATCAAGTCTAACCTCGGAGTAGTGATGGGGTCAGATAAGTCCCTACTAGATTAAATAAGAAAAATTGTACAAGTGTATGCAGTGTAGTAATGATAGCAATGAAATTGAAACAACAAATACATATCAAGATTAGCTACACGGAACTAAAGAAAATAATGCAACACCGAGAAAAAAAGGAATGATATGCTAAGGAAACAAAACAACCGAAGACAAGTGCAGCAATAGAGAAATATCAACAAGAGGCACTACCAATGTACCGCCTCGTAACCTCAAATCACAACAATAATTCACAATATTTCTTTTTATCACCAGGGGAGCCTTGCATTTAGTTTTAAAAATCATTGTCCCGAAATAGAATCCCGCGTTTGAGCTCACCTTATCACACCGCATGACTTCTACTAGTTCCCCTACTAGCCATGCGTATAAAGTCCACCTTATCTCACCGCATCCGTTTCAACCCCAAAACCTTATACCACCGCATGTGTATCAATATCACAACGTATCACAAATCGCACCTCAAGTGTCCAATATCACAACTTGCCATAGAAAGCAACAATAATAGTATTTTCACAACAAGTAGCCCATGGATCAACCACAATGTGCCCAAGAGTATCAACAACAACAATCGGGAGTGAACAACTCAACAAGAATAGTATTTCAAAATTTAACACTTTTGCTCCACGTGAACCACGGCCCTTATAAGTCAATACCTGTTTTCAACAATAAGATATTCCTGAAATAACAATTTCAAATAAAGAGTTCAATGGTTGAATAATGAAAACGGAATAGAGAAAACAATAGCAACTCAACTAAACATGTAGGGCAATTAACAAGCTAGAGATAAGACAAGAATAGCATGTGAAGATATACTAGGAATGATGACTAAAAAATGTTAAGGTAACTCAATTAAGGCATGAAAGGATTCTACATAGCTAAAATCAGTTGATTTTCACATTAGCTCGTGCACACACTCGTCACCTTGCGTACACAGCTTCCACATGTCACAATTAATACAAACCAACGCCAATCCTAAGGAAAAATCCCCCCCCCCCCCCCCCCCCCCCCCCCCCCACAAAGTTAGACAAGACACTTACTTCAAATCACGCTAACTCAATCCACTAGTAGGCCTTTCCTTCGAATATCCAACTTCGAACGGCTCGAATCTAGCCAAAACAATTTCATACTATAAATATAAGCTATAGGGAACTAATTCGAACGATGAAATTATGATCTTCACAAAGAAATAGATAGTGAACTCAAAAGGTCAACATGGGCACGCGTCTTGGAACCCAAACAAAAATTATAAAATCCGAACACACATTCGATAACGAGTCCAACCATACAAGAATTACTCAAATCCGACCTCAAATATCTTTTCAAATCCCCAAATTTTAACCTAAGAAGTTTCCACATTTTCCCCCCAATGTTCCAACTCAAACCACTAATTAAATGATTAAAATAACAATAGATTCATGTAATTTAATCAAAACTGAGTTAGGTTTTCTTACCCTAAAGTTTCCTTGAAAATCTCCCAAAAGTTCGCCACAAATCGAGCTCTCTAAGTCCAAAAATGGATTAATAAATCAAACCCTTGAAATAGGCCTTTTCTGCCCAACGATTCCGCTTTTGTGGGCCTTGACTCGCATCTGCAACGCCGCACCTGTGGAAAACCATCATAGGTGCGGATTCCACTTAGGCCATGACTTTTCGCTTCTTCTGACCAAACACGCATTTCGTCCTCCACTTATGCGGAACAAAAGGTGCTTTTGCGCACTCGCTCCTGCGGGAAAGGCCCGCTTCTGCGACCATACACCAAGCCAACCCCGTTCGCATCTGCAATCACTCCTCCACACCTATGGACTCGGAGATGTGTATATCTTCTCACACCTGCGATCCCAGCTGGGTAAAGCCATCTTCGCTTCTGCGATCAACTGCTCACTTTTGCGAGTCCACACCTGCGGCCAATCCCTCCACATGTGTGATGTCACCAGATGGCAAGAAACTTTAGCAATGAGACTAAGTCCAAAATTGATCTGGATTCAATGTGAATCACACCCGGGGTCCTCCGGACCCTGTACGAAAATACCAACAAGTCCCAAAACACATAGCGAGCCTACTCGAGGCCAAAAATCACATAAAATAACATTGATTCTACGATCTCAATCCCAATTCAAGCCTATGAAACTATGAACTTCGGAATTTTGAAACCAGTGTCGATTATTACCAAAACAACTCTTATTGACTTCAAATTTTGCACACAAGTCATAATTGACATGATAGACATATTCCAACTTCCGTAATCAGAATCGGACTCCGATACCAATTCCCGGTTAAACTTCCCAATCTTCAACTTTCTAACTTTAGTCAACTCACGCTGAAACGACCTATGGATATCTAAATCAACATCCGGACACGCCATAAGTCCAAAATCAACATACAGAGCTATTGGAACCGTAAAACTCCATTCCCGAGTCGTCTACACAAAAGTCAAATTACGGTTAACTCTTTCAACTTAACACTCCAACTTAGGGACTATAAGTCCCAATCCATAATACAACATAAGGGACGTACTAATTAGGGATTGGGACTAAAATTCTCAATATGACCAGCTGAGTCATTACACAAGATTCCAAAAATTCTCCAAGATAATTATTACTCATAGCACCACGAACTCAAATATATAATTTGTTTCAAATTTCATGTCCAATATCATGATCAAAACTCAAAAATATCAGTTCTAGGTCTTCTACAAAAAAAATCCACATTTTCCACTTAAATTCTTGTTATAATCAAAAGTGGGTTAGAAACACTTACCCTCAATGGATGGGTGAAATGGCCCTCCAAAATCGCCCCCAAAGTTTCCTCCAAGTGGCCCAAAATGAAAATGAAATGAAATCCCAAAATTTCAACGTATAAAGTCTGCCCAGGCATCCTTTTTCGCGATCATGGAAATCTCCTCTCGATCGCGAAGGCAAACTAACCTCGCCCATGAAATCGTACTACGTGAATGCGAGAGCACAGTCGTGATTGCAAAGCTTATCTTGCCCAACCCTTCGGGAATGCGAGCCTAAATCCATGAACGCAAAGCTCAGAATCTTCAGCCTTAGAAAATCCCTTATGCGATCGCGACCAAGCCACGTGACTGCAATGAACAACCTTCCAGACCCAAGGCAACCCCTCTAACTCACCACACGAATGTGAAGTACAATATGATAAAGCTCCGCGAATGCGACACCCTCTTCGCGATCGCAAAGAACAAAGTCCTCATAAGTTTACTTAACCCTTCGCAATCGCAAAGCACACCAAACACAATAGAAACCAGTAGTTGTAAAACATAGAGAAATTATCTGAACCCATCCTGAAACACATCTGAGGCCATTTGGACCATGTCCAATAACACCAACCAGTCTTAATACCTTATCCAAACTTTTCCAATGGCTCAAAACGCCACGAATAACATGAAAACTACGAATCGGCGATCAAAACCTTCTCTTAATTTCATACTCTCAAACTTTGTCAAATGCGTCCAAATCACACTCAAACATTCCGGAATGATGTTGAATTTCACATAAAAGTCAAAAATCACAATACAAACCTATTTCAAGGATCGGAATACCACCCAGAGCCGAATAAAGCTAAAGTACACTCTACGTTAAACTTAGCAAATATTTAACCTTCAAAAAATGCAAACTTTTGATATTAAGCGTCGAAACGCTCCCAGACCATCTAATACTCAACCCGAACATACGCCCAAGTCCGAAATTACCTTGCAAACCTATAGGAACCTTCAAATCTTGATTCCGAGATCGTTTACTCAAAAGTCACACCTTGGTCAACTCTTCCAACTTAAAGCTTCGAATTAAGAATTACTCTTCCAAATCAATTTTGAACTTCACTTGCAAGTCATAATACATGAACTGAAGATACTAAGGCCTCAAACCATTGAACCACGTGCTAGAGCTCAAAATGACCAGTCATGTCATTACATTCTCCCCCACTTAGACATACTTTCGTCGTCGAATGTCCCAAGAACCGCTCCCAAGTCGCCAGAATTACTGTATAACACCTTGTGCACCTACACGTGCCACCACAATCCATATGAGTGCATTAGCTCAACCTAGACTGAAGATCCTTCCTGTTACCTTAGCCCACAAGCCTTAGAACCAAATTCCAATGTTAGGAGTTCTCTGCAAGGTCCATTTCTAGCATACGTACACCGTATCAATCTCAACAAATCGTACCAAAACATGATCATACACCCACTCTATAATCACACAATGCACTGCAAAACTTATTTGCACATAGTAACATCGTCCAACCATATATAATATCTGCATATTTATGAACCTGATGCCCGTAATATACCTCATGACACATACAAGACATGTTCCCACCCTAGAAATACTACAATGACGAAAGAGATGCATAGGAACTTTGACCACCCATAAAATCAATAACTTATGGAGTCATTCTGCTCGACAAGAACCATTACCGCCTTCTAAATCGGCTAGTGACATTCTTCCTCCAACATACATTATACATATCTGATTACACTGATTCCAGGCCTAACAACCTCGTCTCACCTAGTACAAACTTCCTGGGCAATAAGACACATCAAGAACCATCTAAAATCTCATACGACATCACCAATGTGCCAACAAGCCACAAATTGAATATGACCAATAAGGAAAATCGAACCTGAGTGCATAACTATCTAGTCTGCGTAACGAATAAAACAACCAAACAAATGTTGTGGAACTATCTCAAGGATGAGAAACAAAATACACAGTATAGTATAAAGTATCCTACACAACATCTTATTGTTGCAGCGTACAACCCGATCCAAACATCATACTTGTAACGGCGTGCCACCCGATCCATACATAATCAATCTGCATGGGAATACCTATCGAGCCACAAATACTCATACTCATTAGACACACGTATAGCAACCACAAACAAGTCAAGTGAATAAACCTAACTCAGAGGAGTCAATTGCATCATGTGTTGCAAGACCCAAGCACGACTAAGGTGTCGTAAACAAATCAACATCTCGAGAGCCATCTCGCTCATATGAAATCACCTGCCACATAGGATCACAACACACGTGTGAATAATCAAGACACCTCATAACCCACAAGCTATAATAGAGTAGTACATAAAATAGACGAGGGTAGGAATAACATCCACCATGCCTAAAGAATCATCCATAGACAATGTTGTGTTGAATAAACATATCTATTATGGGGTAGAATATACATTCACATAAGACATACTAATGGCCCTCTAAATCGAATCCTAACATCTCAAAATAGGTAAGCATCATTACAAGATCTACGATGACCCTATACCTAACACATACAAAAAACCGTCAAATCCTAAACAACAACAACAACAACAATATACCCAGTATAATCCCATAAGTGGGGTCTGGGGAGGGTAGTGTATACGCAGACCTTACCTCTACCTGACGAGGTAGAGAGGTTGTTTCCAATAGACCCTCGGCTCAATAAAAGGTGAAAAGAGAGAAAGGAAGAAGACGAAGAAGAAAGAGGAAGAAGAAATAAAGAATAGAGGGACGAAGGACGATAAGGAAAAGGGGAGAAAGACAACTATCGTAACAACAATAATAACAACAACAACAACAACAACGAAACCAGTAACAGAAAATAGCATCAAACAATAACAAACTGGAACATATGATATACAGAGCGAACGAAAAGTAACAAGGGAGCTACTAATACTACTGAAAATGAACGAGGAACTCTCGACCACCTACTAGCCAACTACCCTAATATTCGACCTACACACCCTTCTATCCTGGATCATGTCCTCAATGAGATGAAGTAACTCCATATCTTGTCTAATCACCTCTCCCCAATACTTCTTCGGCCTTCCTCTACACCTTCTCAGACCCGCCACGGCTAGCCTCTCACTCCTCCTAACAGGAGCATCCGTACTCCTCCTCTGCACGTGCCCGAACCATCTCAGCCTCAACTCCCGCAACTTGTCCTACACATGGGACACTCCCACTTTGTCCCGAATAACTGCGTTCCTAATCTTATCTCTCTTGGTATGTCCACACGTCTATCTCATCATCCTCATTTCTGCTACTTTCATCCTATGAACATGGGAGTTCTTGACTGGATAACACTCAACCCCATACAACATGGTAGGTCTAACCAGCACTCTGTAGAACTTACCCTTAAGTCTCGGTGACACTTTCTTATCACACAAAACACCATATGTGAGCCTACATTTCATACATCCTGCACCGATACACTGGGAGACCTCATTATCAATCTCCATATTACCCTGGATTATAGACCCGAGATACTTGAAACTACCCCTCCTCGAGATGACTTGGGTATCAAGCTTCACATCCACGTCTGCTTCATGAGTCTCGTCACTGAACTTACACTCCAAGTACTCCATTTTGATCCTGCTCAACTTGAAACCCTTAGACTCTAGGGTCTGCCTCCAAACCTCCAGCCTCGCATTGACCTCGCTACTCGTCTCATCAATCAGCACTATGTCATAGGCAAATAACATGCACCATGGCACCTCCCCTTGAATGTGCCACGTCAGCACATCCATCGCTAGAGCAAATAAGAACGGGTTGAGAACCGATCCCTGGTGCAACCCCATCACTACTAGGAAGTGATCTGAGTTACCTCACATTGTCCTCACCCTAGTCTTAGCACCATCATACATGTCCCTTGATTACCCTAGTGTAAGCTACCGGAACATCGCTAACCTCCAAACATCTCCACAGAACCTCCCTCTAAACTTTATCGTACACCTTTTTTAGGTCTATAAACACCATGTGCATGTCCTTCTTTCTCTCCATATACTGATCTACCAATTTCCTCACCAGATGAATAGCTTCCGTAGTCGATCGCCCCGGTATAAATCCAAACTGATTCTCGGAAATAGACACACTCTTCCTCACCCTGACTTTCACCACCCTCTCCCAAATCTTCATAGTATGACTTAGTAGCTTGATACCCCTATAGTTATTACAGTTTTAGATATCACCCTTGTTCTTGTACAAAGTAATCATTGTACTCCACCTCCATTCTTCGGGCATATTATTCGCCTTAAAGATAACATTAAATAACCCAATAAGCCACTCCACGCCTGCACGACCCACACTCTTCCATAATTCTACCGAGATCTCGTCTGGCCTAGTCGCTCTTCCCCCGCTCATCTTACCCATCTCTCCCATAACCTCTTCGACCTTAATACGCCTACAATAGCCAAAATGATGCATACTCTCGGAGTGATCCAACTCACCCAGCACAATGCTCATGTCCCCCTCCTTGTTCAACAATCTGTGGAAGTATGTATGTCATCTTCGTCTAATATGGGTGTCTTCCATCAATACCATGTCGTCCTCGTCTTTGATGCACTTTACTTGGTCCAAGTCACGAGCCTTCCTCTCCCTCACTTTGGCTAGCATGTTCAACTTTTTGTCCCTGCCTTTTCTCCCAAGCTCCGCATATATGCGTCCAAAGGCAGCAATCTTAGTCATCGTAACCACTAATTTTGCCTCTTTCTTTGCCTTCTTATAACATTCCCAATTCGTCCTCTTTTTCTCCTCGTTTGTGCTCTCCACTAGTTTCAAATAAGCTGATTTCTTGACTTCAACTTTACCTTGGACCTTCGTATTCCACCACCAATCCCCTACACATCTCCCAGGGTATCCCTTTGTAACCCCTAAAACCACTATCGCAGCTTCCCTAATGCAGTTCGCTGTCATGGACCACATCGTAGTCGTGTCCCCACTACTCTTCCAGGCCCCCATCACCAGCAACCTCTCCCCTAATTCTTGGGATTTGTCCTTAGTCAAGTTTCCCCACTTGACTCTAGGTTGACTGCACACTGCTCTATTCTTCTATTCCTCTTGATCCCCAGATCCATAACTAGGAGCCTATGTTGGGTCGTGAGACACTCACTCGGGATGACCTTGAAATCCATGCAAAGACCACTATCACATTTCCTGCATAGAATATAGTCTATCTTGGTCTTGTCCACCGTACTCCAGAAGGTGACCAGGTGTTCCTCTCTCTTTGGAAAACTCGAGTTAAGTACCACCAAATCAAAAGCTCTACCAAAATCCAATACTGAAGTACATGCCTCGTTCCTATCTCCAAATTTGAACCCTCCATGCACATCATCGTAACCCCCAGCATTAGCCCTGATATGGCCATTAAAATCCCTTCCAATGAAAACCTTCTCGGTGCACGGAATACTACGCACCACCTCGTCTAAGTCCTCCTAGAATTGCCTTTGACCTCCTCGCCCAAGCCTACACGAGGAGCATAAGCACTAATCACATTCAAAGTGAGCCCCCCAACCAGAATCTTAACCTCAATCACCCTATCGCTTACCCTCCTAACCTCGACCACTAGCTCCCTAAGATCCCTGTCGATTGATATACCGACCCCATTCTTGCCCCCAACACCTCCAGAGTACTACAGTTTATACCCATTAACATCGCGTGCCTTAGTACACTTCCACCTGGTCTCCTGGACACATGGTATGTTGATCCTCCTTCTTTGAAGAATCCTACCCAACTCTATAGTCTTACCCGTCAACGTCCCTATGTTCCAGGATCCAACTCTTAGCCTATAAGCTTCCTTGTCCCCCTTCCCACCCTTGTACCCTAACTCCCGCCCCACCCCAGGACATGAATTTACTCTCACATCGTAAACCACAACCATTATAGACTAAGGGTACTATTTAATCGCTATCACTCAACCAACAGAGAGCTAGAACAAAGGAAAATATGCTAAGAATATGAGAACTTAACAAGTTAAAAGTGACAAGAACAAGTACAAAAACTCAAGTGAGTATTAGCACAATTAGCTCATATTCGTCCTCTATGATTGGGCGCACTTAGTAAGATATGAATTAGGCCCCAAAATTCCATTTTCTTCATCCTTTTTTTGTTTGATTTGTTTTCCTTTTTCCTAGCAAACTGTGAGAGAATAGTATTATCCAATAAGATATGCTAGTTTTAAGATTGGAAAAAGTTAAATGATGTAATAAAGAAAATATGCTAACAGTATTATCCTTTCTTCCTTTTTCCCTCTTTTCTTTTTTTAAAACTTATGTGAAAAAACATGCTACCAATAAAGAAAAATATGCTAAGAAATATGAAACTCAACGAGTTAACGGTGTCCAGAACAAGTAAATAACAAGGACAAAAACTGAAGCATGTTCTAGTGAAACAAAGAACAAACCGACCAAAACTGCAACTAAAAATGGAGAGATAAAACCAGGAAATCGAAGAGCTGGTCAGAAGTTTGGTGGTTGATTCCGCCTGAAAATCCTTGGTAGTGGTCGCGCGGAACTCTGCTTGGAGATGTCACCCGTTCTGAGGTCGTCGGCGGTGAACAAATATGCGGTTACATGTGACCGTAGAGACTGCAAACGAGAAAGAAGAAAGAGACGGGAGGGACCCTTAATTAGGGTTTAAACCTTAAAAAGGGTAAATAAAGAGACGAGGAAGAGAAAATAGGAGAGGCGGGAAGAGAGGAGAGAGAGAGAGAGGAGGGGGGGGAGAGGG
>ML259668.1:0-22301 GCA_005239495.1 Nicotiana undulata | reverse complement strand
TCTAGCACATGAACATGCTCTCAATGAAGCACGTGACTGAGTCACTTCCCTTACAACTTGCCTGTGCCTTAAGCACAGATTCTAAATCTTCCATAGTCTAACCTTGGTCCAATAGGACCAACTTCGAACACATTTATCGAATGCCATACTCAATTACCGCTTTACTCCTTTCTCTTAGTGGTAACAAGTTGCCAATACACTGACAATCCGCAATCCCATGAGGACACAACCTTATAACCCAACTGCAGGTGGTGGGACTCCCCCACTTAGCCCGAAGCTACTCCCTGCACCACTCCAGACACTGCTGAGATCTTTTCTTCTTTGTTGACATGACCTTGCTCAACCAATCCGTCCGATTCTTCCGGATTTTCCTGTTAGCCTCCCTTAAATATTTGAATTTTCTAACACCATTCACACATTCTACCTCCTACCGACTAGCCACTAGGACTCCGCACAGAACATACCATCCCTACAACCTCTAACCTACTCACAGAAGACAACCCACCCGAGGAAACTATCCAACTGACACCTGCCATTACGCTATGATTCTCACTTCCTACAATATCAAGACCCCCATCCTAAGCATGTATCCATTTACCAACCCTTCCAATTCGTCCGCTCTTCCTAGACATCTACTAAATGCGCTACCACATCTTCTAATTCATCACTAAGCTGCCGCTTTCCCACTTTGCCCAACTTATTCCCTTACGTGCTACCTGACTTCCTTTCCTTGCACCTGATCTTCTAGAATTGGCACCACCGCCTAACACTTCTCACGTATCTTCCTTCATCGTATGATGCCCTCCTGCTGCCTCAATTTAATATCGTCCTCTGTAGCTCTTAAACCAAGATACCATCACAACTTTAAATCTTTACGAAGATCATCTTCCTCGAATCGCCTTCATTTTTAATACTTAGCCAGTACTGAACCTCCGCACCTCACGGCCTCTGCCAACCGCATTCTTCAATACTTCTTCACAATACTCTGACCCCGAGCAACCGAAGAAACCATAGCACCGACAAACTTAAAACATTCCGTTCGATCCATGACGACGATATCTTATTACAGGTGAGTGCTCCATTTCACTTGACAACACCAATCCTTACTATTTTATCAGCCCAAAACCTGATCATTTATAATCCAAATGCTTTTCCTCCGCCGGAACAAAATACTAAAATCTCGAAATCACACTCTGAGAGGACCTCCCTTCAAACCGATTATCACCCCAACACATGGGAAACCGTTCTACCCTTATATCAACATCGCGCCATAACCAATCGTAAGTTTATAACCACCTGAGCATGACCTCAAAGTTCTCAGAAATACAGCTACTGAGCTGAGATGACAAAACCATTCTTCCGCAGAACAACGATGATAGCCTCAATCAACTACGCTGGGAGAAACATCCCGCACCACATCCATAGTATCATTAAAAGTCCTCAACCCTCGATTCATAACAAGCATTTCGCGACGCGTAAGATTGCGTAGGAAGAAGCATAGGCATAAGCCTTAAAGGAATAAAGTCGCACGATGAGGAATCAAGAAGGGAAGTACTCCTAACAGCCCTGTAGCCTCTCGAAGATAAGTACAGACGTCTCCGTACCGATCCGCAAGACTCTACTAGACTTGCTCATGACTCGTGAAACCTAGGGGAACCTAGAGCTCTGATACCACGTTGTCACGACCCAAAACCTATAGGTTGTGATGGCGCCGGACACACTATCAGGCAAGCCAATCCCTTAATCAGTTGAAATACCTTCCTATTTAACAATTTCGAAATCGTTGCCTTTATTGCATTTCATAATCAAATAAATACTTTTTTGTAAATTAAACACGACAAGAAATCTATTTAATTCAATAAAACAAGACTCACACATCCCCAGAACCCGGTGACACAAGTACATGAGCAGTTTCTAAGAATTTATACAATTATACAACTCTTGTCCGAGAAATAAATGGGACAAAGGCAATATATATAACATGTAAGTACATAAAAAGGAGACTCCGACAGCTGTGGAACGCCTCTGGATGAATGCAACCCGTATAAGTCCCCAAATCGATCACTGTACTATAAAGGTACCTGTGCAACAAAATGCACAGAAAGTGTAGTATGAGTACATATACATATATGTACCCAGTGAGTATCCCGTCTAATCTCGAAGAAGTAGTGACGAGAGGTCGACTCGATACTCACTAAGGTCCAACAGTAATAAAGTAAGCAGGATGTAAGGAAAACTGTAGGCAAGTAAACAAATAATCAAGTACATCAATATCCGGCATCAAGTAACAATCTCAAATCAAATAAGTTTGGTATCCGCCGTGGCGTACGGCCTGCTCCCATATGGTACTCAATCTCGCCCTGGCGTACGGCCCGATCCCACCCTGGTAGTCTCAATCTCGCCGTGGCGTACGACCCGATCCCACCCTGGTAGTCTCAATCTCGCCGTGGCGTACGACCCGATCCCACCCTAGTAGTCTCAATCTCGACGTGGCGTATGACCCGATCCCACCCTGGTAGTCTCAATCTCTACAACAGGGGAAAACAATGAGCATGATGTGTCCTAACTACCCGGACGAAGCAGTAATAGCCACTACGTACAGACTCTCGTCACTCGGTGCGTACGTAGCCCCCAAACAAGATCACATAGCAAACAAGGTTACCTAGAGGGACAATTTCCCTCTTACGAGGTTAGAAAGGAGACTCACCTCGCTCCGAAGATTCATCACCGGCTTCCAAGCCTCTACGACGACTAAAAATGGATGTGCACGCTCCCAAACTATTCAAATAACGATAATTCAATGAAAATATACTCAATAGATCATAACCAATTCAAATTACAAAGTTCCTCATCCTGACTCTATGAAATGACCAAAATTCCCTCGGGCCCACGTGCCCAGACCTTGAAATTTCTTGAAGAAAATCCCTACCCGAAGCTTTACAAATTAAATAACACATTTTACTCAATTACTCATGCTAAATTCGTGGCTAAAATCCAAATTTCCAAATTTCTAGGTTTTCTTCAAAATACTAATTTTCATGTTCTAATCCATGATATAATCTTGTATTTAACTTAGAAATAAGTAGAATGATCTTACCTCTGAAGCTTGGTTGAAATCTTCCTTGAAATGCTCTCAAAATCCGCCCATAGTCATGAAGAAATGAAGAAAAATGAGCTAAACCCGCTAAAATATCATTCTGCCCAGGTATTTACTCATTGTGATCTCGGAAAATGCTTCGCGATCGCGGAGAACAATTTTTCCAGCCCAAAATTTTCTCTTCGCGATCGCGGAAAGAGCTTCGCGATCGAGGAGAGCAATTGCCCAGCCTACCCGGACAGCCTCCAGTAGAATAGTCATAACTTTTCGCACAAAACTCCAAATGATAAATGGGAAAATTAGACTCAACGATCTACAACTTTCATGTGTTGGTCATCTTCCAATTCCTTATATATTTCTAGATATAATCTGGCAAAGTCAGCCCATGTGCAACACAACTTTCTTCTTCATCTTCCCGGACACCTTGTAGTGTAACAGCCATAACTATTCGTACACAAATCCAAATCATGAATGGTTTACATTTATAGAAACTAGACACAAATGGATACAACTTTCATTTTTATACCATCTCAAAATTCCTTATAGATTGTGAGATATGAGCCTCCGAAGTCGAGTCAGTGCAGCAGAACATTTACTCTACGCGATCGCGAAAGGCTTTCCGCGATCGCGATTCACTGGCCCGTTTCTCACATTTTACTCACCGCGATCGCGACCAATTCCCCGCGATCGCGTAGAACACTGCTGTAGCCAAAAATCAGCAGTTAAAAATGGCCTAGAAATGGTCTGAAATCACCCCAAACTCATCCGAGCCCCTCGGGACCTCGTTCGAACGTACCAACAAGTCTGGAAACATATCACGGACTTAGTCGTGGCCTCAAATCTTATCAAACAACGCCGAAAACACGAATCGCGCAAGAATTCAACTTTACAAACTTTGAAATTTCTAACTTTCACATCCGATGCCGAAACCAATCAAACCACGTCCGATTGACCTCAAATTTTGCAGGCAAGTCATATTCGACGTTACGGACCTGCTCCAATTTCGGAATCGAATTCCGACCCCGATATCAAAATTTCCAGTTCCGGTCGAATTCTTCAAAAGCTTTCAGTTTTCTATCTTTAGCCAAATGACCTTAAATTGAATTTCGGGTATCCGAATTCACTTCCGATCGCGCTCCTAACTCCAGAATCACCATACGGAGCTATTCCCAGACTCGGAATCCCAAACGGACCTCAATATCATTGAAATGTACTTCAATCAAACTTAGGAAATTTCCTTAAAATACTGACTTTCCACAATATGCGCTGAACTGTTCCCGGGTTATCCAAAACCCGTTCCGGACATACGCCCAAGTCCGAAATCATCATACGAACCTGCTGGAACCCTCGGATCTTGATTCCGAGGTCGTTTACTCAAAATTCCAGTTTTACTCGATTTCTTCAACTTAAGACTTCTAAATGAGAATCTTCCTTTAAATTCAACTCTGATCTTCCTGAATTTCAATTCCGACCATATACACAAGTCAATATACTTGAAATGAAGCTGTTCGTGACTCCCGACTGCTGAACGACGCGCTGGATCTCAAAATGACCGGTCGGGTCGTTACAGAACTATCCTTCACAAATATAAAATTTTTATCTCTTTGATTTCCTCTTTGATCACTAATCTTCCTACCTCAAACCAACAATACAGAACATGCATTGTTTTCTCTTAAATCGCCTGCAATCTGCGGTCTGCACGATTACAAGTATTTTAAGGGGAATGTTGCAGCTAATACTATTCTCCTTTTCTCTTATTGATGTTCGTGAATGATAAGATTTTCTTGCTTATGCTAAATATGGATGTGGCTTTTCCATCTCCGTTTTTTCTGGTAGTAACTTGCATCTTGTTTTTTGATAAGGTAGAATTTTATTAATAATCGGAAAATTTCCGCATACAAACAGTATACCAGAAGGTAGAGAATCTTTGTTATTCTTTACAAACGACACCCGATCTTCTATACACACTAGACCCCTCAGGGGTGTACCAAAAAGAAACTAGGAATAAGAGGGACATTCCACAAATGTACATACATAACCATTCTCTTCCCATTAAAAGCTCTCCCATTTTTTTCCCTACTACAACGTATTGGGCTCTTCAATTTCTCTTCTTTCTTCTTAATTTCCAGTTGGAGAGTGCCTCCTTCACCGTGCCCAGCATCGCCTAGTGCATGCAGAGGATGTGGTTCACATCTTCACCTGAACAATTGCATATGAAGCATCAGTTGACATATGTAAATTGTAATCCATCTTTTCCGCAAAACATCAGCTGTCAATATATTTTCCCTCGCTGTTGGACCTTTTGCATCCCAGTGATAAGTTGAATTCTTTGTTAGGAACATCTCTTGAAACTGTTCTCAATAGTTATATCATCCTGTTCCACAGTTCCAACTCCTCTGCACATCTTCATTTTCTATTATTGTTTTATCTTTTTTCTGGATTAGCACACTCACAAGCACAAAATTACATTTTTCTCAATGTCAAGAAGGATCAAAAGAAAAAAACATAAGAGATAAACAGGAAAAGCTTGAGGGGATGGCATAAAGATGGAGAAACTGATGAATGGCATTTTGCGAAGATCCGATGGAAGCAACAGATAGTGTAGAAAAGGCTTACAAAGTGTGTGCATATATATTTCCTTGTATTTACAAAGCAAGGTAAGTACAGAAATAGATATAAAAGTAGGCCATTCTGACATTATTCTCTTCGACTTTGTTGAATGAGCTTAGTTTTATATTCTCAAGGGTGTAAAATGGAGTATTCTTTTCACATTTTTTGTCCTAAGACGAACCTATTTAGGTTGAGTAATGAATTCTTAAACTGTTTAAACATTAGAGAAACTAATGGAAAAGAATGAGCAAAAGAAGAAGCAGAACGAACTATAAAGATGCAGGAAATGTTCTCCTCAGAATGTGAGAGACTATGATGAGAAGTGGACTTGTGATATACTTTACCACGGCATGAGGGGTAAAATGTTGAAAGTTGTTTTGGTAAAGGGATAACATAAAAATGCAGATCATGCTTATATCACTAGGACTATGCAGCTTGCGAGTTCTAATGAATAGATTTTATTTCGTGCTCTATGAAACTGATTAGTTTTATTGGGGAAGGTTATCATTTGTGCAATGTCTGTTATCATTCTGAGGTTTGTTATTTTGTAATATGTTTAAGCCTGGAAAGAAAGTAAAAAAATGCAATGGAGCATTTGCTCATATTAATCCTGAAGAGGAAAAACTCTTGCATTTTCCTTTTCTTTTGGAAGTTCCAGCAAGAAAGAAGAGGATACTGAGATGTGCATGAACTTACCTGAATGTACAAAAGATTGGATAGAATAAAAGTGTCGGGTAATGCCAACATACTGATATAGAAGAAAAGCAGTATACTCAATCCATTGGAGAGCCTCACTTTTCAGAGAACTGCCAAAAGGATCTGAACTACGAAATTACTTTTGCTTCGAACTGTAACACCCCACACTTTAGACAGAGTTCTACATCGGCAAAACACAAGAGAGATGCTGGGTATATAAGCTTACAAGCCTCAGACCCTAGAGACGCGTTTCTGGTGAGCTATTGCAAGAAGAAGATAGAGCAGAGAATGTGGAAGCTGCTATAGACAAAGTCATATCTTTCTGTTTTTGCCTTTTGTGGGGAATGATATATTCATACTGGGGACACAAGTCGCTGGTTGTTGTCCCTTATATTTGTGCAATGCACAACTGCAGCTGCGATGGTAAGGATGTCTCTCGATATCCATGTCTGACAATAACAATCTTCCATCAATGACACGCCGAAGCATCATTTTCAGCTGCTGCACTGGCCATTTTCTTCTTCTCCTCTTCCCTGCAATAAAAGTATGTAATGGTTCAATGTATGAGAGGTTCAATGAAGTTTGACTGTTCTTAAAATTCTGTATTCTTTATTTAAGGGTTTATATAGAGTTAACAAGCATCGATTTATGTGCCCATCTTTGGTTCTTGGGTAGAATCAAGAGTAAAAAGTTGGTTGTTTCTGCTTCTATAGAATTCAATAATTTCTAGTAACAATGATCTTGTGCATCTTGTTATATTATTATTGATGAAACATGCGTTTTTTCCTATGATTCTTTTGTCCTGGCAGCAATCTTGGGCATATCTTTGTACTTGCTTGTCTGTTCTATATATGTACTTGTGTGTGTTTTTGTTGAGGAAACTCAAAAGTACATGTTATTATTTTATTTTCTTATGCTGATGGTTAGCATTGCCCCTATAGTTCTTATTAGAATTTAGTGAGATTCTTCTTGTTATTGTAATTGTGTTGTGATTTCCTCAAAATAAGTGTTCTCTCCTAGGAATTCTCTTCCCTTGACTCTGGGACCAGCTTCTTTCACACACACACAAAAACAGGCGCGGCTATAGAAAGACCGAGTATTTTAACAGCATACTTGATTCTGGTTTTGTACTTTGTACTTTGTACTTTGTACATAGTGTGATAGTGGTATGATGAGAAGTTTCATGATATGCTTTTGTTCTTGATACTTGGATTTGTAGGAGACTCAACAAGTGCAGATTCCTTTGTCCTACTTTCACCTTCAAATGAGTGTTTCATGAGCAACTTGTATTTGTTTTAGCTCACTATTTTTTCTCCTTAATATTGATGGGAGAATTTACACAGCAGAGAAGATAAGTCTCGGAAAGATTGCATTTAGTTCATTATGTGCCACTTTTCAGGTTGGTAAATGAACAAGTTAGCATGGCTTTTGCATTATAATTTTTATTTGACTTGAGAAATAGAACAAACTCAACGTTGCTAAGCCTAAGCAATTGTCTGTTGCCTCTTTTATTATTTGGTAACTAATTAAGTCATATTAAAATTCCACCTAGTTTGACTACTGATTATCTGTATTTTCGTGTGACTCTGTTGGCTCATTCACTTTGCTGAAACTGCTTGATGCAGAGTACGATTGATGAACTCGTTCAAAAGTAAAAAGGGCAGCCCGGGATACGGGAAGTGCCGGACCACAAAGATCTATTGTACGCAGCCTTATCCAGTATTTCTGCAAGAGGCTGTTTCCACAGCTTGAACGTGTGATCTCCTGGTCCCATGGCAACAACTTTACCAGTTACGCCAAGGCTCCCCTTCGAACTGGTTCAAAAGTCGTTCAGTGAATTAAGTGATGCATTTTAGCACTTGTCAAGGACTTTCTGCTCAACTTAATTTCCGGGCAATAAGTGTGTTGAAATATAATATATAGAGAACGTGTATTCTTGATATTAGCTATTGCTTTTGGCATGATGGTACAGACTTGATCCTAACAAAAAAGCAGAATACTCAATCCTTTGGAGAGCTGGACTTTAAAGAACTGCCAATTAATGGTCTGAAGTAGGAAATCACTTTTGGTTCTTACTGTATTTGGAAATCTATCAACTACTTCCTAAAATCGGGTTCCTATGCTGTACACTCCTGACTGATGAATTGTCGCAAGAAGAAGAAGGAGAAGAGAATTGGGAAGCAGCTATTGACAAAGTCATATGTTTCTGTTTTAGCCTTTTGAGGAATGATATACTCCTACTATGTACACAAGTGGTTGGTTGTTCACCCTTGTGTTTGTGCAATGCACAACTGCAATTTTTATGATAAGGCCGTCTCTCGATATCCATGTCTGACATCGACAAGCTTCCATCAAAGACACACTGAAGCATAATTTCAGCTGCTACAGTCGCCATTTTCTCCTCTCTCTCCTCTTCTTGCTGTAAAAGGTATCTCAATGTGTATCTGTATGTATATCAGAGTGTTCGAGCAAGTGTTTTTGTCCTTAAAAATTATTCTTTATCTCTGTTTAACGGTTGAATTTGGGAAACATCGATTTATATGTCCAGCTTTGGAAATTGTGTAGAATCACAGGTAACAAGTGTTGTTTTCTACATCTATAGAATTCAAGAAGATTTAGTAACGATGTTCTTGAGCATGTTGCTACCTTATTGTCAATGAAATATGCGTTTTTTCCTATGATTCTTTTGTCCTGGCTGCTGTTTTGGCATATGTCTGAACGTGTTGGTATGTTCTATAGATGTACCTGTGTGTGTGTGATTCTAGTTGAAAAACAGAATACTTTACATTCTTTTATTGTCTTATGCTGGGTGGTTGGGAGTTTCTAGGGGGAAAGATTATCTGCTTAGCACCCACAATGTAGCCATATGGGGTCTGAGAGTCGTGTTTAGGGGAACATTACGGGACAAGGGTTAGTGTGTCACTTGTTTTTGCCTCTTCGTTAGGTTGTTTTCTCGATGTTTTATACTCTCTTTTTTATATAGTGGATCACTCATCTCCGCCGCGGATGTATGTCAGTTGACCGAACCACGTTAAATGTTTGTGTCTCTTTTGGTATATTTCTCTTTTGTTGTCTGATTTATCGTTGTTCAAGGTTTACTTTGCTAGCTTCTGTATTGTTGGGAATAAACCCGCCACAGAAATATTATTCACGGTAATAAAAGAGAAATAATAATGTAGCACCGAGATACGATAATCAACAATAATAAAATAGCGATAATGACACCAAGACTTTTACGTGGAAAACCCTTCTGAAAAAGGGAAAAAACTACGCCCCCGAGAGGAGCAACTGATATCACTATAGTAAAGAATTTTACACTTTGTAGGCCCGAGTAAAATACTCCAAAGACTACTACAACGCTCTCTCTTTGTTGGCGTGTTTGAAGAAGGGAGAAAGTTTCTCCTTTTACAGGACAAAATAAGCTTGGGCTCCAAGTGTGCTACAAGAGAATTTTAATTCTCCTCCACATCTTTGCATACTTTGGCTCCAAGTAAAATCTTCCACCAAAGATCTTTGTCATAGCATAGGCATAAGGCTATTGCCAACTTTTGCCAATCAAATGGAATGGACCTCACAATTTCCCCCTCCAGTCCTATTCACCTGAAGGAGGCAACACCGGGGTTGCTAGTTTGAGTGCATGCCGACAAGGTTGTTTTCTACATCTATAGAATTCAAGAAGTTTTAGTAACGATGTTCTTGTGCATGTTGTTACTTTATTGTCAATGAAATATGCGCTTTTTCCTATGATTCTTTTGTCCTGACCGCTGTTTTGGCATATGTCTGCACATGTTTGTATGTTCTACAGATGTATTTGTGTGTGTGTTTCTAGTTGAAAGACAGAATACTTTACATTCTTTTGACAAAAGTGTACCTCTCTATCTATTTTTCTTTCCAAGTATAATTCGGTGCATAAGGTGTTTCACGTTTATGTAGGGTTCGGAAAAAAAATCGCATCTTAACGTGTGTGATGTAGACAGCCTGGTACTGTACGATGGGTGAAAGTCCCTTATAATTTTATTTTATTTTCATTTTTTTATCCAGAGTGACTTATTTTGACTAAATATCTATGGTGTGAGGAGAAAATGACTTGTTGCTAATTAGGGTGAAAGCAATTTCCCATCAGTTGCATCTCAAAAGGAGTTGTTTCTTCTTCCTTTGTTTAATATTAGGTTAAATGATCTTAGAACATATTGGGTTTTTTAAGCATTAATATAACTTAAAAGAGGGTGATTGGGAAATAGAGGGAAAAATAAAATATTTGAGTAATATTTGAGTTTCCCTCCTTGACAAAGGGACATTGTCCCATATTGGAAGAGGAGGAGGTTTTTGATGGGTATATAAGCAATTGCTCTTCTTCTAGCTCTTAAAGAGTTGAGAAGAAGGCAAGCATCGCGCCGTCGTCGCTCGGCTCGGCTTCAGCTTCGGCTTCGGTCAAATGACTGATTGATTAATTTTTTGGAACAAATTTATTTGTTAATAGTAATTATTAACAGAAGTCGTTTTGCATAAACAATCATTCTGAATAGTTGAACCTCTTCAGTTTTCAGCCTAACATTAGCTATAAATACCAGTCCATTTTCTCAGATTTTCAATACGAATTTCTGAGTTCTCCTCATTTCTTCTGCATACATTTAACTTCAAAGAAAGTAACAGTAAGTGTGATTTGCTACCGAACTTTGTGTTCGCTGAAACACTGGGGTTTGAAGTACCACTACACCAGTATGTAATTCGTTCTATCCTGGGAGGAAATAATCCATAACCTTGGGTACTAGGAGGGATTAAATTCCTTAAGAAAACACTGTGAATTCAGTGGGCGCGGATTAACTTTTGTTTCGTCTATATTTCTGTTTATATGTTATTTTATTTTATCCAGAATTATTTTACAAATGCAGTATACTAACAAGCTTGAGGAATTTAACATTTTCTGTATTTGTGTTATACTCATTGTTTCTGAAGAGTAAAACCTTTGTGGTTTCCTACTCTATTGGAGATTAAAATCTACGTGATTTTAACGTTTGTATGTGTCATTCTTTTATAGAAATGACGAATGACAACGGAAACCATACTGTTCCTATGATGACTGTCAATGCATCGACAAGCCGAACAATACCGGCATTGGCATCGGCAGAAAACCTGGAAAATTTTCCGGGATTGATTTCAAGCGGTGGCAGCAGAAGATGTTCTTCTACTTGACTACTTTAAGTCTGCAGAAGTTCATTAAGGAAGATGTTCATGTTCTGCCCGATGAAACTCCAGAGAATGAACGCTTTCTCTTGATTGAGGCGTGGAAGCATTTTGATTTTCTGTGCAATAATTATATTCTTAGTGAACTGGAGGAAGATCTGTATAAAGTCTACAGTGGCGTGGAGACGTCAAAAGAACTATGGATTGCGCTTGAAAGGAGATACAAAACTGAAGATGCCGGGTTGAAGAAGTTCGTTGCCACAAAAATTTTGGACTTCAAAATGATAGATAACAAGTCTGTTATTACCCATGCCCAGGAATTGCAAGTGATTATTCACGATCTCCTTGCTGAAGGTATAAGTCGAACTAATTCTAATGTTGAAAGTAGTAATTTTAGTATTTTTACTAACAGAAGTTTCATTGAAGGTCTTATCATCGATGAAGCATTCCAAGTTGCAGCGATGATTGAGAAGTTTCCTAGGACTTAAAAAACTACTTGAAAAACAAATGAAAGGAGATGACGCTTAAAAATCTCATTGTTCGATTGAGAATCAAAGAGGACAACAAAGCTGCTGAAAAGAGAGGCCATGGAAACTCAACAATAATGGGAGCAAACATTGTTGAGGATACTCCTCAAAATAAGAGAAAGGGGAAGCATGCTTCTGGACCGAAAAGCAACCCAAGCAAGAAGCGGTTCAATGGAAATTGCTACAACTGTGGGAAAGTTGGACACAAATCTATAGATTGTCGTGCTCCAAAGAAAGACAAGAAGAAGGGTCAAGCAAATATGGTTGAAAATAACGAAGATGTTGATGACTTATGTGCTATGCTTTCTGAATGCAACCCGGTGAGGAATCCTAAGGAGTGGCGGATTGATTTTGGATCCACTCGCCATGTTTGTGTTGTTAGGGAAGCATTTGCTACATATAGGACCGAAGAGACACTTTATATGGGAAATGTTGCAACTGCCAAAATTGAAGGATGTGGGAAGATATTTCTCAAAATGACTTCTGGCAAGGTGGTGACTTTGAATAACGTCCTTCATGTTCCCGAGATTTGGAAGAACTTAGTCTCTACTAGACTTCTTGTTAAGAACAGTTTTAAGTGCGTTTTTGTATCCGATAAGGTTGTAATAAGTAAGAACGAAATATTTGTAGGAAACTGTTACCTTACTGAGGGCCTTTTCAAGCTGAATGTAATGGTTGTTAAGAAGAATAATAAAATTTCAACTTTGTCTTACTTACTTGAGTCAAATGAATTATGACATATACGTATGGGTCGTGTAAATTATAAAAACTTGCGGAAAATGATTAACTTGGAATTATTGCCTAAATTTGAATGTGACAAATCAAAATGTCAAATATGTATGGAATCTAAGTATGTTAAACATCCTTATAAGTCAGTTGAAAGNTTGGAAGTATTGCCTAAGTTTGAATGCGACAAATCAAAATGTCAAGTATGTGTGGAATCTAAGTATGTTAAACATCCTTATAAGTCAGTTGAAAGGAATTCAAATCCTTTGGACTTAATTCACACAAATATTTGCAACATGAAGTCAATGCCATCTCGCGGTGGAAAGAAGTATTTCATACCTTTTATTGACGATAGTACTCGATACTATGTTTACTTACTTAATAGTGATGAAGCAATAGATGCATTCAAGCAATACAAAAATGAAGTTGAAACACAACTTAACAAGAAAATCAAAATGATAAGAAGTGATAGGAGTGGTGAATATGAATCTCCTTTTGAAGAAACATGTTTAGAATATGGAATTATTCATCAAACAACGGCCCCTTACACACCCTAATCCAATGGGATTGCATAAAGAAATAATCGTTCATTAAAGCAGATGATGAACACATTGTTGATAAGTTTTAGTTTTCCACAAAACTTGTGGTGGGAAGCCGTTCTTACGGCTAACCGAATACTAAATTGAGTACCCCATAGAAAAACACAATCCATTCCATATGAAAAATAGAAAGGAAGGAAGCCCAACTTGAATTATTTTAAAGTGTGGGGGCGTTTGGAAAAAGTGGAAGTTCCTAAACCCAAAAGGGTAAAAATAGGACCGAAAACCGTTGATTGTGTTTTCATAGGATATGCGACTAATAGTAAAGCATATCGATTTCTGGTACATAAATCAGAAAATCCCGACATTCATAATAATACGGTTATAGAATCAATATATATATATATATATATATATATATATCCGTATAAAAAGGAATGTGAGTCGATTGGTGAATGATCTAAACGACTTCGGGAAGAAACAAAAGAAAGTACATTTAATCAAGAGGATCCAAGACGTGGTAAACGTCAAAGAACGTCTACTTCATTTGGAACGGATTTTGTGACTTTCTTATTGGAGAATTAAAGAAGCTATGTCTTCTTCGGAATCATTATTTTGGAAAGAGGCAGTCAATAGTGAAATAGAATCCATATTGAACAACCATACATGGAAATTGGTTGATCTTCCTCCTGGAAATAAATTGTTGGGTTCTAAATGGATCTTTAAGAGGAAAATGAAAGATGATGGAATTATTGAAAAATATAAGGCAAGACTTGTGGTCAAAAGGTATAGATAACGAGAAGGTCTTGACTATTTCGATACATACTCTCCAGTTACAAGAATTACGTCCATAAGAACGTTGGTAGCGTTAGCTGCAGTTTATGGTCTTGAAATTCATCAAATGGATGTTAAGACGACATTCTTAAATGGAGAGTTGGAGGAAGAAATCTACATGGAACAACCTGAAGGGTTTATGGTTCCAGGTAAAGAAAAGAAGGTATGTAGACTTGTTAAGTCCCTTTATGGACTAAAACAAGCACCCAAACAATGACATGCGAAATTTGGCTAAACAATGTTGTCAAATGGTTTTAAGATAAATGAATGTGATAAATGTGTGTACATTAAAAATATTCCAAATCACATAGTCATTGTTTGCTTATATGTGGATGATATGCTGATAATGAGTAATGACATTACCACATAAATGTGTCTAAGCGTATGCTAACTGGCAAGTTTGATATGAAGGACTTGGGAGTTGCTGATTAATTCTGGGAATTAAGATCCATAAGACTCCTCAAGGTCTGGCATTGTCACAATCTCACTATATTAAGACAGTACTTGAAAAATTCAAGCACTTCGGGTTTAAAGTTGCAAAGACTCCAATTGACGTGAATCTTGCATTAGCGAAGAATAAAGGCCAAAACATATCACAATTGGATTATGCTCGTGTGTTGGGATGATTAATGTACATCATGAATTGTACACGATCAGATATGGCTTGTTTATAAGTAAATTGAGTTGATACACGAGCAATCAAGGTCAATCTCATTGGATGGTAATGAAACGAGTTTGGGATATTTAGAACATACCCAGGACTTTGCTTTACACTATAGTAAATATCCTGCGGTGATTGAGGGATACTGTGATAAATTGGATCACCAGTTCAACTGATTCTAAGTCCACAAGTGTATATGTATTCACTATTGGTGGAGGAGCGGTATCTTGAAAGTCGTCCAAACAAACTTGTATTACTCGCTCTATAATGGAGGCTGAGTTCATAGCCTTAGATAAAGCCGGTGAAGAAGCTCAATGGCTCCGGAATTTCTTGGAAGACATTTTATTTTGGCCCAAACCGTTGGCACCAATATGCATACATTGCGATAGTCAAGCGACAATTGAAAGGGCTGGGAGCGTTACGTATAACGGTAAATCTCGTCATATATGACGACGACATAAAACCTTTAGGAAATTACTCTCTAGAGGAATTATAACGATTAATTATGTAAAGTCAAGCGATAATGTGTCGGATCCACTTACAAAAGGCCTAACTAGAGAGGTAGTTGAGAAATCATCAAGGGGAATGAGACTATGGCTGAGAACAAGCCATTGTGGTGGTAACTCTACCTAGAAGACTGGAGATGCTGCAATCTAGTTTCAAGGATATCAAACAAAGTCATTTATGACGGTTCAACAATGTCAACTAAATATTTGGTCCATTCTCGTAATGAGACAATGTTCAGTACCAAAGATAAAGCATTAAGGTTTTTTAACGATTTCTAAATTTGATATGGGGTATATCAAATAGTGTATCTACGGGATGACACATTTAGGAATCACCTATGTAAGTGTGAAGTGTTAGACGCTTCAAGGAGAATTTTGAAAGGCTAGTTCTCTACGCACTTATGAAACCAGGCGGTGTTCATGGCTGAAACGAACACAATAATGAGAACCAAAGACGGTTAAGGGTTGGTTGTGTGACTTATGGTTGTCTAGGTATAAACCAAAGTTCGACGGTTCAAAGATATCAAATCTATCGATTGACCGAGTATATCCGACATAAGTTCACTACGAAAAGTTCAAAGGGACCTACTTATCCAGATGCAATTAATCATTGATTGCGAATCACACAGTTTTTCATGCATATTTCTATGATATAGACATTCCCCATTCATTGGGGGATTGTTGGGTTCTTTAAGCATTAATATAGCTTAAAAGAGGGCGAATGGGAAATGGAGGAAAAAATGAAATATTTGAGTAATATTTGAGTTTCCCTCCTTGACAAAGGGACAGTGTCCCATATTGGAAGAGGAAGAGGTTTTTGATGGGTATATAAGCAATTGCTTTTCTTCTAGCTCTTAAAGAGTTGAGAAGAAGGCAAGCCTCGCGCCGTCGTCGCTCGCTCGGCTCGGCTTCAGATTCGGTCAAATGATTGATTGATTAATTTTTTGGACCAAATTTATTTGTTAATAGTAAATATTAACAGAAATATTATTAAATATCCGTTTTAATAACAGAATATTAATCCAACGGAATATTAATATTAATATTAAATCCAACGGAATATTAAACGTTTTTCCGTAATCCGTTATCCGTTTTTCGGTTTTGTAACTGAAAATTAACCTTCCTCTTGAATTCCTGGTTTATTGTTGCGTAAATAGCCGTTTATGTTATGGCATTTATGCTATGACCGTTTTGCATAAACAACCATTCTGAAGAGTTGCACCTCTTCAGTTTTCAGCCCAACATTGGCTATAAATACCAGTCCATCCTCTCAGATTTTCAATACGAATTTCTGAGTTCTCCTCCTTTCTTCTGCATACATTTAAAAAGAAAGCAACAGTAAGTGTGATTTGCTACCGAACTTTGTGTTCGCTCAAACACTAGGGTTTGAAGTACCACTACACTAGTGTGTAATTCGTTCTATCCTGAGAGGAAATAATCCATAACCTTGGGTACTATGAGGAGATTAAATTCTTAAGGAAACACTATGAATTTTGTGGGCTCGAATTAACTTAGGTTTTATTTATATTTTTGTGTATATGTTATTTTGTTTCTGCAGAATTATTTTACAAATACAGTATACTAACAGAAGATTGGAGTGTTAGAGCTTCCCAAGTATATTGCACTTTCATTTTCCTCTTTGGTTTAGGTTACTCACTGTAATTTACTGAAATGGTTATTCTCCTTGCTTGTGAAATTGTACTTCCAATGGTTTTAACTTTGCGGGAATATTGCTTTTTGAGCTTAATTTGCATAAACTGACAATGCAAAACAAGACACATTACGTGTTACAATAAGTTAAAAGATACGATAGTGTTATAATCTTTTGCACTGTTAGTTATGTGGATAAGTTAAATCCTTTTTTTACAAATAAATTATTGGTATGTGATGTTGATAGGTCCTTGGTTCATATTCAGTACAAGTAATTTTAATGCTTAATTTAGTATGATGATTTACTCGAGCATTTTAGGTAATAATTTTAATTTGTACTGTGTGAGGCTAATCTGATAGGATTGTGTCTTAGAATGCTAGCGGTTAATGTTGTGCCCTCACTATTCTTCCAATTTTCATAGTATCAAGCCTTATTTACGTGTTATTGTTATTGCTTTTCATCTATTTTCTTGTCCTTATGATGTTGCTATTATTTCTATGGTTTTTGTTGATGGTACTGATATATTGTCTTTTTCGTCTTCTTGAGCCGAGAGTCTATCAGAAACAACCTCTCTATCCTCTCTGGATAGGGGTAAGGTTTATGTACACTCTACCCTCCCTAATGCCCACTTATGGGATTTTACTAGTATTGTTGTTGTTGATTTTGGGTAATAATTTATCAAGTCTTGTACTCAATAGCAAAAAGTTGAGATACTTTGACCCTAGAGTGAAGGAAAAGCCTTTATGTTAATAGACAAACTAATTAAAGGTGGAGAAATTTGTCTATGATTAATGAATATATATATATGCTTTGAGTTAGTGGGGAAGTTCCTTTTTTTTATTTAAAGAAAAAAACAATACCGCTCTCAATCAATATGGGACAACTAATACCTCTTGGACATTTAGAGCTGGACTGGAGCATAGGCAATACAACATGGGGGCGCCTAATTTTAGGTAAATAAAGAACATTAATATGAGTTTGACTGTGATATCATGGAAAGAAAATCAACTGTGAACCTAACCCAATCAAAAACTAGCTCATGAGGTAAATGATCGCCCCATGACCATCTAACGAGACATCAGTGCATTCCCTCAACCAAAGTACACTTAAAAGTTCTACGATCTACTTGCTAGACTCGCGCTCGAGTCCTTTATAGTACTACTTTATCACTGATGAATTACTACAAGAAGAAGAAGGAGAAGACAATTGGTAAGCCGTTGTTACTGACAAGGACATAGCAGTGTTCCAGGTTCCAAGGGTTTATATAAATATGCAAATCATCGATTAATAAGTCCACGCCCAAGGGGTGTAGTTAGAAACTATGCATTAAGGAAAGACTTTTACTGCACGCTTCTAATAATAAATTCAAAACGTATTAATGACTAATATTAGAGGAGAGTATTTGAATGACGGTAAAGTTGTCTCCGTGTGACCTATAGGTCACGGTTCGAGCAGTGGACACAACTACTAATATTTGGAGTAGGTTATCTACATCATAATCCTAGGGGTGCGGCCCTTTCACGCATTATGCATGAACAACATGGGCGCTTTGTGCACCAAACTGTCATTTTTCTTATTAACGGCGACTATTGTTTTCGTCCATGCATGGATACCTTAAGATAATATGAGACGGGCGTGTTTCTCTGGGAGTATTATATTGAGTGTAGGGAATATGGGGTATACTTGTTCGTGTGCTAATTTAAATGGATGGTACGGTAGCATATTTTAGGTGAAAAAAGGATCTTTAGTTTAGTTATAAGTATGTCATTGAACAAAGTTGAAATTCCGAGTATGATTCTTTTGTTCAAACGTTTAATTCAAGGCTGCTGAGGTTGTATACTTCGTTTATTTCTATTTTACTCGGGCGAGCCAAAATTTTCAAACTTTTGGAATCCTACTCTTCAACATTGGAATATATATACCTGGGTGTTCAAACCGAACCGGAAAATCGCCAAACCGAAAAAACAAACCAAACCGATTAAAACACCCGATTAGGTTTGATTTGACTTGGTTTGGTATTGAGTAAAAAAATCCGAACCAAACCGACCTATAAATTTATAATTTATTTATATATTTTTAAGACTTTATATTGAATTTTCTGTAAAAAAATATTGAAATATTTGGGATCCTCTCATGTGTTAACCTAAAAAGTGTACATTAATGAAAATTATTGTTAGACGACTATGAAAATAATTATCATGTATTACTAAAAAAATTCTCCCATTAGAATATTTTAATATATCATGTGTTTGTCAACTTTTTCAATATTTACTAAATATATATTCACTTATCAAAACTTTATCTATAACTTTAACAAAGTAAGATTGGAATAATATTCATGTAACTAAAAAACCGAAAACCCGAAAAATCCAATAAAACCGAACCAATCCAAACCGATATAATTGGTTTGGTTTGGTTTTGATAAAATCCGAACCAACCCGGTCCATATACACCTTACGCTTGATGTCTTTATAATTTGTTGGGTGTATGGGAATTTCTAGGAGAATATTTTCTCAAGTTAGTTCTAGTTAGATAGTGCTGATCAAGGAAATCAAATATGGTACTTTTAATATAAAATTGCCCTATCCCAGTTAGTTTTGTCCGTCCCACGAGTCACATAAGACTAATATTGACCTGTGATAGATATCATCACTCGACATTGTAATAAGATTTTTGAGGAATGACCTAGGAATTACGCACTATCATTGTTTCCAAACTTTGTTGCAGTGTATATTCCCCTGTTTTAATTTAAAGGCAATATTTTATTTATCGAGAGTCAAACTGTGTGAAATTTAACCAACATTTTAAAATATATACTTTTATCATATTGACAAAAGATAAATTATAATTTATACTATTTCTCGTATACTTTTTATTATCTAAATTTTAATTTTGAAATATTAAGTTGAACTAATCCTATTTAGCATTAAAGTTTAGTCAAATTGACTCTCGATAAGCGAAATATTTTATCTAAATTGAAAAAAAGGGAGTGATATATTACATTAGACCCGCTAATAGAAGTACGATTTTTCAGGTAATAACTTATTCTATTTTTTTTCCCCAAATCGAAGCGATAAAGTGTTGAATGTTGTAAGTGGATCGTGACAGCAAAGCCACTCTGCCACTTACAATCCCTATCGCATATTTAAATCGTCTAAAAGAATTTTACCTGCCGCTCGATAGAAGTTATACTTCGCTCTTCCACCACAATGACTTAGTAGCAACACGTGCCCTTGGAGCCAAAGGCTCTACTGCAGGTCGGCAAGCAGACCTTATGAGCTATAAGGACTTCCGGCCAAGTGTTTTGAAATCTATAAATTGCTAAGAGAAAAAATAAAATTTTAAATAATCATAATGTGGATGTAAATTCCTTTTGCAAAAAAAGGTTTGTAAAAAAGAAAAGTAATTTTGGTGTGCCGGTGAAGTGCGATTTCTTGCCCTAAAAGGAAACACCTTTTTACTTGGAGAACAAGGTTTTCTTCTCCTATTAATTCAATTTTGTCACGTTGATTGTATCACAATTCTTGACCATAAGAATCTCTATTATTGCTTCCATAGAACTGAAAACCCTAGGTTCACTTCAAACACCAAAAGAGACGAATGGCAGATGTATCGAACGAAATCACAATCATTATTCTCTCAAATTTACCAGTGAAATCCCTCTTACGATTCAAGTGTGTTTCTAAGTCATGGTGTTCTTGGATTTCATGTCCAAAATTCCAGCTCTCTAACCAACGACGACAAGGAGCAATAGTCACCTCAAATAATTATGGACGTTCAACAACGACACGGGGCTCACATTTTAAATACCAATTCATAAACCAACAACTCAGTTTGGAACAACTCGATTATCCTTCAACGACATGGGATACGATTTATATAGGATTTCGTAGGCTTTTGGGTTCTTGTCATGGTCTTATACTTCTTCATCTAAATAAGCATATTTGCATTTGGAATCCTGCTACTCGATTTTGTACCAAGCTTGACGACTTGAATCATCCTTAGGGGGACTTTGTTTCGACTCCTCGAAGAATGTTTACAAGGCTGTGATTATTATGCACAATAATGGCATAGATCATGGTATAAAGTATGTTACAGTTGCTAGTCTTGAAGAAAAAAGATGGAGGCAAGTTGAATTCTGTTATGATCATATCCCACGGCTCAGTAATGGAATTATGTTGCACGAACGTCTTCTGAACTTAACTTTCCACAGCACGAGCGTATATGGGATGGTGTTATAAGTCGTTGTAACAAAGTAATTTATTTTGATCCTATCGCTCAAAAGTTCAATATGATTGAGGTCCCAAAGCCCAGGTCTGGTCAAGAAGAGATTTCTATAATTGGTTTAGGAGTTTTAAATGAAAGTCTATGTATGACTTGTTTGGAAGATGATAAAGGGGGTATTGAAATATTGGTTATGAAGGAATACGGAGTAAAAGAATCATGGACTTGCTTATTTTTCATAGAGAGCTTCACCTCACTTAGCTGGCACTTTAGTATCGTCTTCAAAGCTTTAAAGCATATTTTTCCTTACTAATAAGTGTAATACTGACGAAGCTATGCTAAACAAAAATCAATCAAGCATGCTAAAGCTAGAAGGGCCAAGCTTCAACGATATCCGGCGCTATCAAAGGAAGTCATTAAAGCCCTCTCATCAAGATAAAGTCGTTGCGGAATAAGCTTATTCTTGGAAAGAATCAATCTCTTTCCAAGGATCACATCTCCTGGATTGACAAATCTCTTCAGAAATCAAGTCTCTCTCAAACTATTTAAACCTGTCTCTGTACCTTAGCAAATATACTTTGATCGAATCAAATACCCTCTCTTTGTTCTGTTGCAAACAAACATTGTAGCTCTACTAAATTTGTTGTGTAACAAGTTAGAGAAGAAAGAGAAACGAGTGTCATAGAAACTGAGCCATTGGTGTAAACTATACCACTCATTGTGTACTCGAGAATCATATTCACTGAAAGAGAACTCTCTTGCAACCCAAGGGGACTGAATTCACATTGAATCCGAACCAGTATAAATATTCTAGTGTCTTTAATTCTTGCAATTTACTTCTGCTCTTATACTCTGCTGTTTTTATTAACTCGTTATCATATCTAGTCGACTACTTAGAAAACTAGTCAACTTATAACGAAGGACAAATGTGCTCAATTTCGTATAATACAAGGCATATATGGACCAACTATGTGATGGTAAGAGCATACACTACTAGAATTTAGGTGTTTTCCGTCCGACGTTTCCGACCGAAATCGGTCGCAAAT
>MDKH01139156.1:0-24704 GCA_005239495.1 Nicotiana undulata | reverse complement strand
TTGGAGAGGACTATGAACTATGGGACATAGTCACTGATGGACCCCTTGAAACAATGAAGAAGAATGCTGAAGGTGTAGACGTACCTAAGACTAGTGCTGATTGCACGGCTGAAGACTTGAAGAAATGGGAGAAGAATGCCAAGGCCAAGAAGTGGATAGTATGTGGACTAGGTCCTGATGAATACAGTAGAATCCAAAGCTGCACAACAGCCAAGGAAATCTGGGACACTCTACAAGTAGCCCATGAAGGAACACCTCAAGTCAAAAGAGCTAGATGTACACTACTATACTCTTAGTATGAAAACTTCACTATGAAAGAAGGAGAGACTATTCAGGAGATGTACTCAAGGTTTACAACCTTGACCAATGAACTCAATTCTCTTGGAAGAATCATACTTGAAGAAGACAAGGTAGAGAAGATCTTGACAAAGGTTTTGCCTATCTCATGGGAAAGCAAGATCACTGCAATCCAGGAATCCAAAAATATGGCAACCCTTAGACTGGATGAGTTAATTGGAAATATCACTGCTTATGAACTCAGAAGGCAAACCCTGAAGATGGATGCCCCAAATAAGGAGAGAAGTCTAGCACTGAGTATCACTGAAAGAGCAGATCTGGAGGAGGATGAGATAACCATGATCACCAAAGAATTTAGAAACTTTCTCATGAGGAAGAAGGGCATCTCTAGGGGAGGAAACTTCAAAAAGTCAAAGGCACCAGAAAGGCCAGCTAATGAGGGATGCTACAACTGTGGAAAAACTGACCATCTCATCAAAAACTGCCTTCAGTGGGAAGTACAATTGAGGGAGGAGAGATATGAAAGAAAGAACAGGAAGAAGGAACTGGTCCAACCCAAGAAAACCACTACAAAGGCTATGGTTGCTGCTTGGGGGGAAAGTTCAGATGAAGAATCAGAAGATAGTGAGACAGAAGATCAGGCTCTCATGGCAATTGGAGAATCTAATGAGGAGACTTATGAAGAACCAGAGGTAAGTATCTCACAACTTAAAACTAAAATAAAGTTTTTATCTAAGGAGAAACTCTCTGAGTTGCTACTTGACTTCATAGATGATTCTGAGGAAACAACCAAAGAGAAGGATCAACTATCTAAAGAGTGTGCAATGCTAAAAGCAGAATGCATGGACCTGGAAATAAGGGTCAGTGAATCTGAAAAGAAAAACACTGTCTTGATGAACCAAGTCCATCCACTCGAAACTGAAATCCTAGAACTAAAATCTGAAAACGTAAAGTTAAGACTATGATCCAGTAAAAAGGTGGTTGATCACTCTCATGCAATGTTAGAAGAAGACTTAGGAAACCTAAAGGATAAAATGTATGCTAAGGATGAACAGATAAAATATCTTAAAGAAGAGCTTGGCAAAGTCAAACATGAATTTGATAGAACATGCAAATGGAATAAGTCTTCTGATGCATTAACTTGGCTTCAAGAGAATCACAGTAGCAACCGGAGAGGGCTTGGTTTTGGGAGTCAATGTCCTAAGTGGTATCCCAAAAGCAAGTATCTCACTCTCCCTGAAAATAAAATGTGCACCCATTGTGGGAAGACTGGCCACTACAAATATGAGTGTGCTGTAAAAGAGCAGGCCAATCAGAAAAATGAGAGATTCATTAAAAAGAAGAATTGGCTACCAAACCGGGCCAAAAAAAATCTGATTCATCCATTCTCTCATAGAAAAGGACCCAAACTAGTTTGGGTTCTTAAAACTAACCCCTGATTTCCTTTTGTAGGTACAAGTGAAGGGAAGCAGCCTAATTTGGTTTTTGGATAGTGGCTGCTCTAAGCATATGACAGGGAACAAGGAACAATTCCTTTCACTTGAAAACCTCAAAGGAGGAAATGTCTCCTGTGGAAACGGAAAGAAAGGTGAAATTATAGGGGTCGGCAAGGTAGGTAAAGATGACACACGTTCAATTGAACATGTGTACCTGATAGATGGCTTGAAATATAGCCTAATCAGTGTGTCACAACTATGTGACAGAGGTAAACTTGTCGCTTTTACTTCCACAAAATATTTTGTGATCAATCTTCTTACTGACAAGATTGTTTTGCAGGAAAAGAGAATGAACAATATATATGTCATTGACTTGTCCATACTGTCTGACAATGAACTCACTTGCCTTAGTGTGTTGGACAGTGATCCCCTCCTGTGGCACAAAAGACTTGGTCATGCAAGTCTGACTCAGCTTAACAATCTAGTCTCTAAGGACTTAGTGATAGGACTCCCTAACATTCAGTTCAAGGAAGACAAAGTTTGCGAGGCATGTGCAAGGGGGAAGCAGGTAAGATCTTCTTTCAAAAGTAAGAAAATGGTCAGTACCACCAGGACGTTGGAACTGGTTCATATGGATCTATGTGGTCCTATGAGAACTCTGAGCAGAGGTGGGAAGAGATATGTGATGGTGCTAGTAGATGATTATTCAAGGTTCAATTGGACCTTATTCTTGGCATCTAAGGATGGAGCATTTGATATGTTCACCTCATTTTTCAAGAAGATTCAAAATCAGTTAGGACATCAACTAGCATCCATAAGATCTGACCATCGTAATGAGTTTGAAAATGCTAAGTTTGCTGAGTTCTGTGACGAACATGGTGTTAATCACAATTTTTCTGCTCCTAGAACCCCACAGCAAAATGAGGTTGTTGAAAGGAAAAAGATAACTCTTGAAGACATGGCAAGAACCATGCTTCTATCAAGAAAACTACCGCACAGCTTCTGGGCAGAAGCAATAAGCACTGCATGCTACATTATTAATAGATGCATGACCAGACATCTGGTAGAGAAAACTCCCTATGAATTACTTAAGGGGAGAAAGCCCAACATATCCCATCTTAGGGCTTTTGGATGCAAGTGTTATGTGCATAATAGTGGCAAAGATTCTCTAGGAAAATTTGATCCCACAAGTGATGAGGGAGTGTTCTTGGGATTCTCAACACATAGCAAAGCTTATAAAATATACAATAAAAAAACTATGTGTGTAGAAGAAAGTGTATATGTCGTCTTTGATGAAACTAACACTCTTTTTGAGAGACAGGAACCAGAAGACGAGGAGCTTGGAATGGTAAGGAGTAATGACCACATTGAAGCACCTATGGCAGATGGAACAGGTGATGGACTAGGTCCAACAACCCCACGAAACACGATAGGGTAAACTCTACATGAATATCCTGGCCTTGATCCTGATCCACAACTACAAGACAACATGAAACAATCCATAAGTGAACAACTGGCTCTCAAACCACACAGATATCAGAGTTCTCACCCTTTTGAGAACATCATAACAGACCTGAGATCTGGAATCAAAACTAGATCCTCCTTGAAAAATCTGTGTGCGTTCGATGCATTTCTATCCTTGATTGAACCAAAGAACATTGCTGAAGCCCTGCAAGATGCTGACTGGATAACTACCATGCAAGAAGAGCTGCATCAATTTGAGAGGAGTCAAGTATGGCACTTGGTACCCAGACCACTAGACATATCAGTAATTGGAACCAAGTGGGTCTTCAGGAACAAGCTCGATGAGGATGGAACTGTTACAAGAAATAAGGCAAGACTGGTTGTTCAAGGATACAACCAAGAAGATGGAATTTACTATGATGACACCTTTGCCCCTGTGGCACGATTGGAGGCAATCGAACTTCTTATAGCATTTGTCGCACATATGGAATTCTCTCTCCATTAGATGGATGTCAAGAGTGCCTTTCTTAATGGATATTTGAAGGAATATGTATTTGTAAAACAGCCTCCTGGCTTTGAAAGCAAAGAGTCACCTGATCATGTATATAAACTTGACAAGGCTCTCTATTGTCTCAAGCAAGCACCTAGAGCTTGGTACGAGAGATTGTCAAACTTCGTGCTGAAACATGGGTACAAATGAGGCAAAATAAATAGTACTTTGTTTCTAATGGAAAAGGGAAAGGATCTTCTGATTGTGCAAATATATGTTGATGATATCATATTTGGGGCAACTACTGATAAGCTTAGCAAGGAATTTGCTACATTAATGGGGAGTGAGTTTGAAATGAGTATGATGGGTGAGCTAACTTTCTTCTTAGGAATGTATATCAAACAAACTCCACATGGTACAATGATTCATAAACAGAAGTATGTGAAAGAACTCCTCAAGAAGTTCAAAATGGAGGACTCAAAGGAGATAGACACCCCAATAGCCACAACTACAAAATTAGATGTGGATGAACCTGATTCACCTGTTGATCAGAAGACATACAAAGGAATGATTGGGTCTCTACTCTTTCTTACTTCAAGTAGACCTGATATCGTGTTCAGTGCGAGACTATGTCATAGGTTTCAAGCCAAGCCAAAGGAGTCCCACCTCACTGCAGTAAAAAGAATTTTGAGATATCTGAAGGGCACCACTGATTTGTGCCTTTGGTATCCTAAAGGTAGTAGTTTTGACCTTGTAGGATACGTTGATGATGATTATGCAGGTTTCCTGGTTGACAAGAAAATTACTTCAGGCATGGCTCACTTTTTGGGCTCCTGCCTTGTCTCTTGGGCCACCAAGAAACAAAATTCAGTAGCCTTGTCTACTGTTGAGGTTGAATATGTGGCTGCAGCCTCTTGCTGTGCCCAGTTGCTTTGGATCAAGCAACAACTCCTGGACTTTGGTATAGATGTGGGATGTATTCCTATTTACTATGATAACACTAGTGCAATTAGTATGACGAAGAACCCGTTTCATCACAAGAGAACTAAGCACAAAGATGTTAGGCATCATTTTCTGAGGGACAACTATGAAAAAGGAATTATCTAAATCGAATTATGTGCAACTGATCGTCAAAGCACTAAGTAGGGATAA
The DNA here is from genome assembly GCA_005239495.1 of Nicotiana undulata. NCBI lineage: Eukaryota > Viridiplantae > Streptophyta > Magnoliopsida > Solanales > Solanaceae > Nicotiana > Nicotiana undulata. The sequence continues at coordinate 19,865 of MDKH01139156.1, read as the reverse complement.
TTATGATAGAAACATGCTTGAATTAGGTATGATTAAGATCACCTAATTGGAAAAAAAACAAAACCTGAAAAAAAATTGAAAAAAATGAAAAAAAAATGAAAAAAACAATTTGGCTAGAAAATTCAAATTAGGTACTTAATCAAATTAATCATTGGTCAGTATTATGTCTTTATTGACATACTCTTCTGCCATGTATTAATATGATTCCCTAGTTTCTAATGATGTTTCTCTATTTTTGTAAATTGAGGCAAATAAAGGATTTTACCTGGATGAACCTGGTTCATCCATGCATCACATAACTGACAAGGTACGTTCTCATCTCCGTATATGTATTAATTCAAGTACAGTCATACATGAGTAGGACTCTATCTATTTGTGGTTCGAATTCAATTCTCGTACTTACCCAAATAATAAAGCAGTTTCAAGAAGTCCCATCTCACTTGATTAGCCTAGTTTTAGGGAGAAAGTAAATGTCCATTCAATGTCTAATAAATGACAATTCTGAATCGATTAGTATCCCACTTGAGTTAATACTCTTCCATTGTAATCTCCCCAACCATAAGTTATAAAAAGACCATAATTACCTATTCTGCATAAAGCAACAGTCGAACCTTGTTCAACTCACTCAACTCACAATCTCTACTGCCTCCGGTCTTTCTTCTCTTCAAGCAATTCAAAATCATGTCGTCACCTCCGCCAACTTCTTCTGATTCATCTCCAAACAGAGATTATGATGGAGGCAACTATGAATCTGAGTTAAATTTACCCTCAGTGTATAGTTCTGAGTCTCCAGAAAAGTCGACAATCCCATAATCCACACCAAACCCTAACCCAACCCCCAAGCCTCGTCGTGTAAAAGTTCTTGCACGTAAATATGTGGCTTCTGGTTCAAGAGCCAAATTCTTGGAAGAATTATTGCATGCTGAAGAAGGCTCCAAACCAGAATCGTCCAATGAATCATTCAAATCAGCCAATGAAGATGAAGCACCTGGTTCAACCAGTGTTGAGAAAGGTAATTCTGATGCTATTTCTAAAATAAATATTGTTGATCAACGATTTGTGTTGTTGGGGTCTGTGGTGGATGTTGAAGTGCCTAAAAGGCAAAGAAAATCTGGGAAAGAAAAACCTCTTGAGATCAAGGGAGATGTAAATGTGAGGGGATCGGGAGAGGATGGGACCACACTGGCAATATCTGGTCCCATTCTTGAAAATCTTGAAGAAGATGTCACAATCTTAGGGGGAACTAGTGGAGTTGAGGAAGCTGATGCTGGGTTGTAGAAATTGATGAATGCAATAGATTTACACATTTCTTCTGGGGAAGAAACTTTGGCTGAAAGACTGAGGAAGTTGGGGGACTCATATAACCCCAAGAAAAGAAGGACTATAAAGTCCAAGAAGTCTAAAGCCTCAGTTCCTTCAAAGAAAAGGAAAGTTGTTGGTTCTGTTGAGGTACCTGTTCCTAAGGTACGTGCTACGCAAAATACTGTAAGAGAGGAGGAAGAGAAGTTAGAAAAGGCTCTATAAGAGAGCAAGAGAAAGAAAGCAGATAAAGGGAAAGCCAAAGTCGGAGAGCTTGTCGAGGTTGTTGTGTTAGAAGAGGAGCCATTGGACCTAGTCAAACAAGAGGAGCAGGCTGCTCCAGTGGTAATTGGGACACCCAAGACCAAAAAGGCTAAGACTTCTTCGAAGAAGTTAGCTACTGTGTCCACCACCACTGCGAGTATTGCTACAATGACAAGGTCCAAGATAAAAAAGGTGAAAAAGGTGCAGATTGTTGAGAATGATGAGGATGATGAGTGGAGTGGATAGGAAGAGACGGAGGTTGGTGAAGTGACTACTGACAGAAATGCCATGTTTGGAAAGAGAATGATCTTGAAGGGAAAGTTGATGAAGGATTTGGAGGAGCCTAGAATGAGGTATCTACTGGATTTTCTGACAGCACAGGGCTGGAAGGACATGGTCTTTCGCATGGAAGGCAGGCTGATCAGGGATGAAGTTGTGGAGTTCATGGGGAATGCCACATTCATTGGAGGCAGGGTCACCTCCTTGGTCAAGGGAGTTGAAGTCTCCTTTGATGCTCAAGAATTGGGTGTGATTCTAGATATTCCTGTTGAGGGGTATGAAGACTACACAAGGCAGAGATGGCCTTGTTTAGATGGAATGTCCTCAGCACTCAGTATCACCATATTCTTCTGCGACAATGAGAAGGAGATTGAACCCAGGGCTGTGTACAAGAATGAGATGAAGCCTGAGCATAAGCTTTTCTTTGAATTTGTGATCCAATTCTTGCTGCCCAGACAAGAATGAAGAACATTGCTAATTACATGGATTTGACCCTCATGGAGTGTCTGTACAGAGGCAAGCAGATAAATTGGCCATCGTTCATAATCCAGCTCTTGGACAGAGTGGTAAATGGGACTAAAGCTCATGCAATCCCCTATGGATTTATTCTGACTGCAATTCTAACTCACTTTAGAGTTCCTGCGAAGAAGGTTGAGATGGCTACGGCCAAAGATTATTTTGGGAAGGACACACTGATGTCTTGTGATTATCTTGTCATTGCTCCGCCAGATGAACATGGTTCATCTCGGAAGCAACCAGTAAATAGCAAGGTCCGAAGCTTAGTGCGGGAAAGCGAGTTATAGGATATGGAGATCCTTCGATTGAAATCTCGCTTAATTGAGGTGGAAGTTGAGCGTGATGCTCTAAAAGCAGAACTTGCAAAGGAGAAGGAGAAAAACGAAGGTATTCTACACCAAATGTTGTCCCTCCTTCAAACCAAGAACCCAACCTCATCTGCACCCTCCCAGCCTTAGGTCTATCTAGTGCTTCTCAGTTATCTTTCAAGTGCCCAGTTTGGGACACTGTCTAGCTTTTGTGGTTTCAGTTTTTTTTCTGTTTTGCTCATGTTTTGATAGTTTTTGCTTTAATCTGTTGGTATTTGATGTTCAGTATTAAATCAATGAAGTTTGCTGATTTTAAAAATTGTCTCAATTTCTAATTTAGCTTACATTATTGGTTTCTTGTGTTGATATCATGCTTGCACCTGCAGTTGCGTAAATTTGGCCATGAGTAAGAATTAAAAATTGGTAAGTATCATTTTGAAACTTTTCGATGATGCCAAAAGGGGGAAGATGTGTGCTGGTGTTGTGTTTTTCTTTTTCAAAAAGTGATATTTATAACCTAATGAACCTGGTTCTCAATGATTAATGCTTAAAGCTATACAAAGTGTTTGAAGTGTATACAGGATAAAAGCACAGAGTTTGTCATCTTCAAAAAGGGGGAATTTGTTGGCCCATGTCACTGAATGGGTTTTGAAGATTGACAAGTTGAACCACCTCCATCAGAGCTCACACACATCTGAACAGAACAGTTGGCACAAGAATTATTCATGCATAGGAGATATCAGTGGTTGCTGAGTATCAAAGAGCTAAAAGGATGTCTTCTAATACGAAAAGATTGCAAACTAATAAAGAATATTGAAGTTGATTTCAGCAAGGACAGAAATAGAGAAGGAAGTTGAGTTATAGTCGAACTCGTATACCCAGGTAGAGTTGGATCAGAATTGAACCATGTACTCAACAACTGACTCTATAAATACTCAATGTATTACTGCTGAAATAAATAACGCACAAAGACATAAGTGAATCAAGTTCTGAAAAGCAAAGTTCACAGGATATTTTGCAAGCAGAAGTATTGTGCGAAGGCTACAGTTCAACTAGAAGAAACAGTTTCATCGTCTGTGTGTTGAGTCTAGTTGATGTGTAGTAGGAGTTTTAACATTGTATCTTTTCAGCTTTCATAGAAGCAATTGTAATAGGTACACATTGTTCAGCTTTCACCTTTTGAGCCAGGTGTTATCTACATAAAAATCTCTGTGTCTTTACTTTACTGCTTTATTATTTCATAACAGTAGAAAGTAGTACACCAAGAAGAACAAGGTTCTTATTAGACAGCACTCGAAAATTGGGTATTGCACAATTAACTTATATTATTGTGTAGTATTGAAGTCTAAAACATCAGATAATAAGCCTAGAACGGAGTTTTAATTCATAAAATGACCCCTTGGGTCATCACAAAAACTCTATGTGCACTTTGAGAGTTGTTATTGTATATGCCGAGCGATGGTGCACTGTAGACTGGCTGAGCAGATGGAAGCATATAAGAATCACGACCACCTCAAGTACCATGTGAATCCTGAAGTGCTGAATGAAAATGGCCTGGAAGAATGGCCTCTGCTAAAACTACCCGCCTCCAAATGAGGCAACACTGAAACCACCGGAATGGCGAGGTCTCTTGTCAGACCCCTGACCTCCCATCCCGAGAACCGACTCTACTCTCTTGGCCATATTAGCAGCATCCTGAAAGGAAATCTCAGTCCCTGTCTCTTTGGCCATCCATAACCTGATGGGCGGAGCAAGGCCCTCAATAAACCGTCTGACCCTCTCTCTTGGTGGACAACAAAAGAATAGCATGTCTATCCAACTCCACAAAGAGATTCTCATACTGGGTCATAGTCATTCTGCTCTACTGAAGTCGCTCAAACTGACGACGCTTATCCTCTCGAGTAGTAACAGGAAAAAACTTCTCCAAAAAGAGATAAGAAGACGGATCCCAAGTCAAAGCAACTGACCTAACTGGTCTAGTCAAAAAATAATCTCTCTACCATTTCTTGGCGGAACCGATCATCTGAAAGGCAGCAAAATCGACCCCAATGGTCTCCAAAACACCCATTACGCAGAACCTCATGGCAACTATCCAGATATTCCTGTGGATCCTCTGAAGTCTCACCACTGAAATGAACATGAAATAACTTAATAAACCTGTCCAACCTGTACAAAGCATCGGTGGAAATAGTTGCCTCATCAACGGGCGATGCTGGAGAAACTGGCTGAATTACCCCAACTGGATTGGCTACTGGGGTCCGTATTTGAGGATTAGTCTGAAAAGGAGTGTGGGTAGCAGGAGCCTAGACCCTTCTTTCGGTCTGAGATACGGCTGCTGCTACGAGGAATGTGCCAGTCTGGGCCACATTCTCCATAATGCCCACTAAACGGACCAAAGCGTCCTGAAGTACTGTGGTAGCAATAAACCCCTTTGGGACCTGAGCTTGTCCCGCTGGAATGGTCTAAGATGGAACCCCTTCACTAATCTCAATCTGGGCTTCGCAACTGGGGCTGCTGTCTGAGCAATGGGCTGAGTCATGCCCCTGCCTCGGCCTATGGCCCTAGTAGGAGCTGTTGTTGCTGGAGGACCGGCGTGTAAGTCAGCGGAAGTGGAAGCACGTGTTCTCGCCATCTGCGAGAGAAAAGAAGAATTCAATCAGTATTTGAGATAACAAGAATTGCACGATAGAATAGGAATAAAAATGGAGTTGTTTCCTAACTTCATAGCCTCTGAGGGATAAGTACAGATGTCTATGTACCGATCTTTCAGACTCTATTAAGCTTATTCATGAGTTGTGAGAACTAAGCAACCTAGTGCTCTGATACCAACTTGTCACGACCCAAATTCCCAACCTTAGGGGCCGTGATGGCGCCTAACACCACACTTGCTAGGCAAGACAATGTTAGGACTTGATTAGCCATTTTCCCTTGAATATTTACTTAAACATAATAAGTCAATTTAAAATAAACTAAATCTAATAACTCCCAACGAATAACTTCATGAATAAAATAATAAATGAATGAATGTGTCGTACCACGAACTAAATATATAACTACAAGAATACCCTAGGGTCTGGTGTCACAATTCACGAACTACTAAGAATACTACAAATAATGGGCTAAAAGAAATAATGTAACTGTTTCGAATATAATAAAAACAATATATAAAGAACCAAGAGAAGACTCAAGGAATCTACGGACGCCAGCAGATCTACCTCGTGTCTCCGAATGATAAAATATCAGCTACTAAAGTCTCCTAACGCTGGATGGTACCTGGATCTGCACCAAAAAGTGCAGAGTGTAGTATCAGTACAACCGACCCCATGTACTGATTAAGTGTCGAGCCTAACCTCGGAGAAGTAGTGACGAGTCTAGGACAAGACACAACATAAAACCTGGATATTTATATAATATTGCTAGCAGGAATAACAACAATTAAGGAATTTAAAAGAAATAGCAAGTAATGGGAAGGGAGCATGCGATGGGGAATTTCTAAGATAATAAACGGAGAAAAACAATAAGGAAAACACAGATAGTGATCAACAATAATTTTAGCAATCAAAAATAGAAAGGAAACTTGCAAAAATTCCCCCTCCGTGCTTTTACTCTCAACCTCACCAAATAATAAATAGAGTACACGACATCACCCTTCTTGATTTACTCTCTTCCTCACCACATGCATCAATATAAATGTAAATGTGCACGGCATCACCCTTTGTGCTTTATCACTCTTCCTCACCATATGCATATATACAAATGTAAATGTGCATGGCATCACCCTTCGTGCTTTATCACTCTGCCTCACCATATGCATAAATATAAATGTATATGTGCACGGCATCACCCTTCGTGCTTTATCACTCTTTGCTCACCCAAACAGTGGAAACAATAATATCCCGGAAAGGGAATCAACAATATAAACAAATACATTCCGACAAGGGAATCAACTATAACCTATCTAGTTCCAACAGTTAACTTCACAAAATAAATCTCAACTTGAGCCAATGCTCAAATATGGTCAATTACCAAGATATCATCATAAGTATTGTTCAACATGGATAGTCATTAGTTTAAGCATGGAAAGTACATAATAAGAGTCACAACTTTCACAGTATAAGACTAACGGGCATGCTCAACACCAATGTATAGATACTCGTCACCACACCTATACGCCATACTCAACACTAACGCGTAGCAAACAAGACAACAACACATATTCTCTCAAGCTAAGGTTAGTCAAAACACTTACCTCAATTCCGCAGGCCACTCACTGCTCAATTATAGCTTTCCCCTTCGAATTCACCTCTAACACACTCGAATCTAATCATTATTAGCTTAATATCATTAATTAATGCTAAAGGAAGTAACTTTACAGAAAGTTATAATTTTTCCTAAGTTTTCTCAAAAAACGTTAAAACCCGACCCCGGGCCTGCTTGGTCCAAACTCGGGATTTGGACCAAATTACGTTTATCCATTCACCCCAAGCCCGAATATGCAATTGGTTTCAAAATCCGACCCTAATTCGAGGTCAAAATTCGATTTTTACAAAATTCCCTAATTCTACCCAAACCCTCAATTTCTACCATGAAAATTCTTAATTTTTTATTAAAAAGTGATGAAAAAAACATTGGGTAATTGAAAGAGAAGAGCTTAGAATACTTTACCAACACTTTGAGGATGAATTTGTGTGAAGAAAATCGCCTCTAAGTCTTGGTAGTTCGAAAAATATGAAGAAAAGGGTTCTGCCCGTTTTAAAAATTGATTTTATATGTCTGGGCAGGCCTTCATCGTGTTCGCGATGGGCTAGCCACGTTTGTGATGGGTGAGGACCAAATGGCCTTCGCGTTCACGGGGCTTGATACGCTTTCGGGAAACTTTGCTGACTTTGATCATCGCGTTCGCGATCGGGTGGCCGCGTTTGCATAGAGGAAAAACAAACCCCCTCCTCCAAGCCCAGTTTACTCACCGCGTTTACGTGATCCTGACCGTGTTCGCGAAGGGTCTCCCCCCAGTACTTTACGTTCGTGTCCAAGGCCACGCGTTCGCATGGAACAAAATCTCCCAACACACTTTTACTTTACGCGTTCACTAGTGAAACAACGCGAACGCGAAGAACAAATATGTTGTGCACCAGATACAGCAGAAACAACAACTTTTATAAGTGTAAAACATCCCGTAGCCTACCCAAACTCACCCGAGCCCTCGGTACTCTAAACCAAACATGCACGTAGGTCTATAAACATCATACGGACTTTCTTGTGCGATCAAATCATGAAAATAACATCTAAAACTATGAATTTAACCTCAAAATTCGTCATTTTTCTAAAGAACACTTAAAATTTACTATTTCTCAACCGGACGTCTGAATCACGTCAAATCAACTCCGATTATCACGAAATTTCACAGATAGTACAAAAATACGATAACAAATATGTACCAGGCTATAGAACCAAAATACGGGCCAGATACCAATGGTTTCAAACATTAATTCATTTCTTTATTTCATTAATAATTCACCAAAACAATTTCTTTCAAAATTTAATTTCTAAGTCTAGACACCTCGGAATTCAATTTCCGGCATACGCTCAAGTCCCATATTTTACTTCGGACCTCCCGGGATCGTCAGAACAAAGATCTAGGTCCGTTTACTCAAAATGTTAACCCAAGTAAACCTCAACCAAACTTTTACTCTAAAAATTATTATTTCTTATATTTTCACATAAAAGCTTTTCGGTTACAAGCCCGGATTGCGCATGAAAATTGAGGTAGTTAAAATTAGTCTTGTTATGTCTAATAAGCCTAGAACGGAGTCTTACTTCATAAAATGACCCCTTGGGTCATCACAAAAACTCTATGTGCACTTTGAGAGTTGTTATTGTATATGTCAAGGGATATCTCTATCAACTATTTCATTTCTGTTACTGCTAATGGTTTAGATTTATGTTTCATTTTCGTTGTTATTCGACAATAGTTAGGCTTACCTAGTCGTATAGACTAGGTGCCGTCGTGACCTCTCACCAAGGAAAGATTGGGTCGTGACAGTTTTGAACCATTTCTAGCAGCTGATATTTTTCTACATCATTGTGCTAGAGATCGCGAGAAATTGGCCGCGATTTCGTTGAGTAAAATGGGAGAAATTGATCAGTGATTTGCGATCGCGGAAGACCTTTTGCGATCGCGTAAAGGAAACTTTCTTATGCACTGACCCTACTTTGGAAGCTTATATCCCAATCTATAAAATATTTGGAGACGATAAAAAAATGAAAGACGTAGCCCTTTGTGTTCAATATTAAGAATATCAAACAATTTGGCTTTTGGAGTTGTGTACAAAATGTTATGGTTGGAACACTATAGGCTGTCCAAGAAGATGTTTGAAAATTGCGAAGAAAATTTTGTGTTTCACAGAGCTACATTTGGCAGCTTATATGTCGAAATCTATACGAAATTGGAAGATGACCTAAACATAAAAGTTGTAGATCATGGTGTCTAGTCTTTTAGAAAGTTAAACCATTTATCATTCAGAGTTTTTTACAAAATCTTATGACCATTATACTGAAGGCTATTCTAAAGCATTGGAGAAGGTTGTTAGGAAATGTTTGTTCTTCGCGATCGTAGGAGAATGGTCCTGATCGCATATAGTAAAAAAGCTGGAAAATTTTTATGATTCGTGATCGCAGGAGTTTGGGCGCGATAGTATACGGTAAATGATTGGGCGTCCCATTTTACATTTTAATGATTTGGAGCTGGGGAAAGGGAGATGTTTGAAATATTTTCAAGGGAAAACATTGGTGTAGGTATCCCGTATCGTATATTGATTATATTTTGTGATTCCATACTTAATTACATCATGAATCAGTGAATTAATGGAAGAAAAATTAGATTTGTATAAAATCTTCCAAAATGTAAAATGAAGATTAGAAAGGCAATGCGATGTAGGAATTTATAATTTTTGTATGGTTGGACTCGTCTCGAAATAGGTGTTCGGATTTCATGAGTTTTTTCAAGATTCAAGACGCGGGTCCCATTGTTGAATTTTGAGATAAATTTCGGAATTTTTCCGGAAGATTAGTAACTCCATATTGAATTAATTCCTACGATTCGTGTAGAGTATATTGAATTGTTTATGACTAGATTTGAAGCTTTCGAACACCAAGTGAGGCAAAGGTTTATTGGACTCTTGAATTTGGTTGCAAAGCAAGGTAAGTCTCATGTCTAACTATGTGAGGGGAAAGTACCCGTAGGTGTTTTAATTGATATTTTCTACTTGTTGAGGGGGCTACACACGCACGAGATGATGAGAGCCCGTACGTAGCTACATTCATGTTATTGTCTGGGTAGACTCAGGTTCACGCCATGTTACAATCGTACTATTTGAGTTATCTCTTGCCTATTAAATTCTTTTACTTCACATTACTACTTGAGACTAGACGTGCGTAGAGTGATAGACTTTCTATTGTACAAATTTGACGAGTTTCACGATTAGTTGCGGAATAATGGTACTCCTCTTACGAATTTCTCGCGCGTTATGCATTCTCATTGAAAGCTTTCCTCAAAGCTCCTTATAAATCACATTTCCTCGGCAGGATAGATACATCTATGGTTCGTGTCGTTCGACCCTTGGCAGTGCACATATTATGATGGGATCAGAGCGTTCTCCTCGGCAAGATTATGTACCACACTTCATGGGAGCGGGTCATTCGCCTTGACCGTATAATAGATGTATCTATCGTTCGTGTCGTTCGACCCTCGGCAGTGCACAAATTATGATAGGATCGGGTTGTACTCCTCCGTATTTGTATAAAATACTCTCATTGAATCGTGCATAATATTTGACAAGAAGTCAGTGTTTCTTTGAGTCTTCCTAATTTGAATTATGATGCCCTATCTGGACAGATCCATTATATATGTGCTCCGGTTGAGGAGGAAATTTCTGATTGAGAGCTTGAGTTTATTGTAGAGAGGAGGATTGTACCAAGTACTTATATTTGTTCATTTCGTTTATTTAATCTGCCTTATATCTGTTAACTTATTATTGTATCTGTCTTATTGCACCAGTAGTAAGTGTCGATGTCGACCCCTCGTTACTACTTCTCTAGGGTTAGGCTTGATACATACTGGTACGCATTGATTTATGTACTCGTGCTAGACTTGCTGCACATTTTTGTGCATGTACATATACATCTAGTGGCCTACTAGGCGCAAAGGCGCGGATGTTAAGGGGTCTTACCGTGAGATGCATTTCATGTCACGATCCATAGCCTGCAGAGTCTCCATCAGAGTTATTTAGTTCCCTTGTCTAATTTTGTATTCCAGACACATGTTGTATCTTATTATATTTCTTAGTTGGTGCTCATGCACTCGTGACATCTGGTTTTGGGGGTGCTTATGGGTTTTTCTTTATTGTAGTTATGAAGACATTACCATTTACCCTGTAAATTTTATCCCTTACTATGTAATTAAGTTAACCATTCACCGCTGGGTTGCGTGACAGTAGTGTTAGGCACCATCACGAACTTTAGTGGACTTTGGGTCGTGATGCTTGGTATCACAGCATTAGGTTCACTTGGGTCTCACGAGTCATGAGAAAGTCTATTAGGGTCTTTCAGATCGGTACAGAGAGGTTTGCACTTATCTTCGAGGTGCTCTAGGGCTGTTAGGAGCACTTGCCTTATTGATTCCTCATCGTGCGAATTGATTCCCTTGAGGATTATGCCTTTATTTTCTTCCTACTCACTCTCATACGATGTTGAACGTTCGTGTCAATTGGGAATCGAGGAGATGCAGTGATACTACAGACATGGAGAAGGATGTTTCTCTCTGCGCATTTGATCAAGTTATTATCGTCTTTTTGCAGAAGGATGTTCTGTCATTTCACCTTAGTAGCTATATTTCGAATGGTTTTGAGGCAACCCTATGATGTTCATGAGTTATTATCTCATGGTGTTTATGTAATGGTGGGGTGCTTGTTTTTGTGCCGACACAGTGAATGATTTGAAAGGAGGATGTTTCAGCGCATGATGTAGAGGTTCAACGTTTAATTCAAGCAAAGGAAAGGCAATCATACTATGAATGTTCAGGTTTGGGTCGATGGAGTAACGAGACTTGATATTTTCGATCATGGTAGAGTTCTCAATTGTTATATGGAATTATCGTCCTTGTTGAACGCGCTAAGGTTCACTGTGTTATGTTCTTCTTCAATTTGCCTTCGGGATGGGTATTATGAAATGGTGCTTGAGAAGCAGTTGTCAGAGATAACAAAGTATAGCAATTTTGGAATCAAATTGGTACTTCTAATGTTGATGGCTCGAGAAGGATGATCTTCTAGGAGGCTTAGAATTGGTGTCAATTTATTATTTCAAGTTCTATAGAGATGGATTCGGATTTGAGGCAACAATTGGTTAGCGAATGATGAGAAAGGACAAGTGTCACGACCCGAAATCCCACCTTCGGGCCATGACTGCGTCTAACGTTGAACCCGCTAGACAAGCCAACGTTTGAACTAAATAAAACTCATTAACAACAAATACGAACAAGATAACTAAGGCTTCGATGTCCCACCACATGAAATTTAACAAAATAACCAAAATACAACATAGCACTTTCGAAATGAAACCCATAAACAAATCCCACAACTGGTGTCACATACTCACGGACTATCTAAGAGATTACTACAAGTACAAGGTCTGAAATAAATACGTAAGATTGTCATTGAAATACAAAGCAAGACAGAGCTGACAATGGAAAGTAGAAGGTGACGTCAAGGCCCACGAACGTCTGCGGGTCTATCTCGAGTCTCCTGTGTGACTGAATGAGATGCTCCAATCGTCAGTGATCTCCGGGTCCGGCTGCGTAGTTTGCACAACATAAAGAAGTGTAGGTGTAGCATCAGTACATCCGACCCCATGTACTGAGTAAGTGTCGAGCCTAACCTCGGCGAAATAGTGACGAGGCTAGGACCAACACAACATATGTACCTGTGCAATTTTATATAATAGCAGGAAAAATGGCAACAAAAATAAGCAAGTAAGACAGATACGGGGAGAACATGCTGGGGAGATAGGGTAACAATATGCTAGCACAGCAGTACAGGGTAATAAATGAAATGTAAAGACAAGGCAGAAATATAGCTTCTCAAATATATAATGAACAGAAAAGGCACGGCATGTCCCCTCGTGAATAACCTTACAGTCACTCGGCACGGAATGTCCCCTCGCGCATATATAATAACACTCGGCACAGAATGTCCCCTTGTGCATAACCTCACAATCACTCGGCACGGAGTGTCCCCTCGTGCATATATAATAACACTCGGCACGGAATGTCCCCTCGTGCATAACCTCCCAATCACTCGGTACGGAATGTCCCCTCGTGCATATATAATAACACTCAGTCAGCACGACATGTCCCATCAATAATGGCTCAATAAATCAAACCCATAGCCTAATTATTTATTTCAAAGCATTCTTCCTAAGATTCCAAAATTTGACCCCGAGCCCGCTTGGTCCAAACACGAGGTCCGGACCAAAACCCGATCACCCATAACCCTACGAGTTAGAATATATGATTTTTCTTAAGATTCGGCCCCAAATTGAGGTTGAATTACTCAAAATTCTAAAAATCCAACTCTACCTAAAATCCTTAATTCCTACTTTAATTTCCATGTTTTTTTAGGCCTAGAATTTAGTGATTAACTGAATAAATTAAGAGGAAACAAGATCAAGAGCACTTACCTATGGAGTTATGGAGGCTGGGGAGCTTGATTCTTGGTTATGGAGGCTTGGGGAAGAAAAGAGAAGAGGAAAATGGGAAGAATCCCGTATAAGGTTCTATTTTGGTATATTAAAAAAATCACTGAACGAGTTTGTGCTCTGTGATCGCAGAAGAACAATTGCGATCACAGAAGTGGACCGGATGATACTCTACGCGATCGCAGGAAGACCTACGCGATTGCAGAACCTAAGCCCCCCCACCCTGTGTGATCGCACCACCCCCCACGCGACCGCACTGACCAAATTACCCCCAGACCCCTGACTCGACTAATAACCTATGTGATCGCGGAGCTGGCATTGCGATTGCATAGAGCACCTGGGACCCCTACCAATCTGATGTTGTGAGATTGTGGAGATGTATATGCGATTGCACTGAAGAAAAGGCATGACACCAGAAAACTAACAAAAACCAGATTTTCCTAAGTTTTCTCACCCCGTTAGCTACCCGAAACTCACCCGAGCCCTCGGGGCTCAAAACCAAACACAAGCACGACTCTCAAAACATCCTACAGACTTGTTCAAGCTTTTAAATCATCAAAATATCATCAAAAATCACGAATCAAACCCCAAAACCGAATTAATTAAACTTAAGAACTTTGAAATTCTAGAATTCACTTCAACGCGCCGAACCGGCCTAAACCATTCCGAATGACTTCAAATTTTACAAATAAGTTATAAATGACACAACAGAACTATTCCCGGTCTCGGAATTTCATTCGGACCTCGGGAACATAAAATCACCTCTCAAGCCAAATTTCAAATTCTTTACAAACCCCACAAGTTCATTAACTCCATTTTCCTCATTTGGATCTGAAACCAATCAAATCAAGCCTGTTTTACACCAAATTCCACAGATAGGACAAATAACATATAAAAAACCTGTTCCGGGCTCCGGAACCGCAATACGGGCCCGGTAACACGGCTTTCACATAATTACTCATTTTCACAATCCTTTATTGTTTCCTGAAAATAATTTTCTTTAAAAATTCATTTCTCGGGCTTGGGACCTCAGAATTCGATTCCGTGCATACGCTCAAGTCCCATATTTTCCTACGGACCCTCCGGGACCATCACATCATGGGTCCGGATCTGTTTACCAAAAATGTAGACCAAAGTCAACTTTATTCAATCATTCAATTCAAAAATCCCATTTTTATCAAATTTGCACATGGAAGCTTCCAGGCTACCTGCCCGGGTTGTGCACGCATATCGAGGTGAGATTAACGGAGGCTTTCGAGGCCTCAGAACACAGATTTAGATGGAATTACTTAGGATGACCTTTTGGGTCATCACAACAAGCGGGATGTGTCTTGCGGTGGTTGAATTGCTAGAAGGTCAAGTATGAAAAATGAAAGCCGAGAAGTTGCTTAAAGGAGAGGGTTTAATCAAAGTGGGAGAGTGGTGGAGTAGCACGTGGGTTCCGTGATAGGATAGCCACACGCCCTGAGGAGAGTTAACAGAAATTTGGGAATTCATAGTGGACAATGACTAGGTCCACGGATTTTATTTGGATGTAACACGACTTCGAGTTTGGAATGTATTGCTGGACTTTCAGTTGATGTCAATGGGGTAGAAGGAATCTTGGTGGGTTACATGGTTATGTAATTTCAACTTCAAGCTAAGTGAGGGGAGCCCCACTGCCTAGGATAAGATCGCGTGGTAGTTTTCTTGTATGGTTCTGGTTATTGGTGTATTGGTGTATTGGTGGGGTATCATGATAAGGAAAGAAAACATCAATGGTAATTCGAGCAAAGGAATTGATGTGCTATATTTGTCCGTATCTATTCATATTCATGTTTTGGAAAGACTCTGAGTTAATGCTTCTTATGGAGGTTATGTGCAAGGAAAGGAATTCAGCCAGTTTCTACATTAAGAGGGTGTTCATGTGCTAGCGGGGCCTTGGAGTTTGATTATATTCGGGAATAAGACAAAGTGGGTGACTCTCAACAACGGTCCTAGTGGGTTCAAAAATTAAAGTGTGGTACCTAAGGATTTCGAGTTCGTGGCATGGTTAAGTACCGAGCTTTTGTAGTGGATTATGAAAGGGGCTTGGAGTGTTCTATTTTACCATTGGTATGCGGTGTAGCATTGGAGGAATGGAGAAAATAACTTCGGATTCATTAAGGAATTATCAGAATGGGTGTACCAGTTGAAGATTCTAATGTGCGTACAAGGAGGGCATGAGATAGTTCGTGGGTTTTGAGACAACGTGGTCTCGTGAAATGGGGTTACTCAGGATGAGTGCGGATTGAGTTCGTTATATTTTGAATGGAGCTATTATTATTTCTGAGGCAAGTCCTGAGTAAATTGGAAGAAGTTGTGTCGGTCAGTAATAGTTGAATCAGCACGATTGTGGAAGTGATCAGTTTCTTCAGCGTGAAGTTATACATGTTTGTGGTTGTACACTTGGGCTTGAGCACCACCACCACTTTGTTGATTTGGGATGTATTTGATTAGAATGGCCTATTATGTGTAGATGGATCCCGAAAGAGTTATGGTGGTTTAGACAACTACTTGAGGATTGTATTTTCTACGGTTATGGGAATTCAGTCGCGTGTTGCAATGGTTCTCCTGAAATGAGTTAAGTGAAGTGTTTATATATGATGGAGTGCTTATTCTATTAGTGGTTTAGGAGTTATGATGAAATTCTTGTACTCTCGCGTATTGGCATGTTAGGTACAGTGAGCTGCATGGGAATTGAAAGTTGACGATCAAGGTTACAGTTCGATGTTGATAAGAATGTCACGAGCTCGGATGAGTGGGAAAGAATTTAGATGTTTAGAGTAAGCTAGTATTGCCTTAGCGTCACATGATAATGGTGTCCTGTGTAAGAGGCTTTGTGTACTGATTTGTTGATTCTTGATTCGCTTTGCAACATTGTATGGATGGTGTTATGGATGTGCAGACTTTTCTACCTGGAGCGGGAGATTGTAGGGGCGTATCCTACGAGAATATTGTATAAGCAAGACATGTAGTCACTTGATTCATTAAAGATTGAAACCAAATATGGGGATTATGGTATTATCGCTAATGTGAGAGAGTTTATACCTGCGGGGCATTCTATTCCTTGGGTTGTGGACCGTCTGAGTTTGTTTCGAACTTGACGGTTGTTCTTATGTGTCATTGAAAAGGGCCATTTTAGATCCTTGAAAGATTATTAGCCCAGTACGGTACGATCAGAATCAGCTTGAGGTCCGTTGATGGGTCTAAATGTGGATGTCTGCTCTACACTAGGTCAGGTGTGTTCATTCAGCAAAGCATTTCTTATGGAGTAGTATTCGAGCATTGGATGTTATTTTAGTCGTCGTCTATTTCATGATTCCATATATAATTACATCATGAATCCGTGAATTAACGGAAGAAAAATCAGATTTTTATAAAATCTTCCAAAAATGTAAAATAAAGATTTGTAAGGCAATCCGAAGTCGGAATTTGATAATTTTTATATGGTTGGAATCGTATCGGAATGGGTGTTCTAATTTGGTAAGTTTTTCCGAGATTCGAGATGTGGTTCCCACTGTTGAATTTTGAGATGAATTTTAGATTTTTATTCATAAGATTAGTAATTTCATATGGAATTAAATCCAACAATTCGTGTTGAGTATATTGAATTGTTTCCGACTAGATTTAAAGCTTTCGAACACCAATTCACGAGGCAAAGGTTTATTGAAATCTTGAATTTGGTTGCAAAGTGAGGTAAGTCTCTTATCTAAATCTGTGAGGGGGAAACTACCCCTAGGTGTTTTAATTGATATTTTCTACTTGTTGCGGGAGCTACGTACGCACGAGGTGACGAGAGTGCGTACGTAGATACATTCATGTTATTTTCCGGGTAGACTCAGGTTCACGCCATGCTATAACCGTACTATTTGAGTTATCTCTTGCCTATTAAATTCTTTTACTTCACATTACTACTTGAGACTAGACGTGCATAAAGTGATAGACTTGCTATTGTACAGATTTGACGAGTTTCATGATTAGCCACGAAATAATTGTACTCCTCTTACAAATTTCTTGCTCGTTATGCCTCTGATCGAAAGGTTTCCTCAAAGCTTCTTATAACTCACATGTCCTTCATGAGTGGGGTCAACTACCCGTTAAGGTTTCTTATTCTAATGGGATTGGGCCGCTCACCTTTGCAGGATAGATACATTTTTGGTTCGTGTCGTTCGACTCTCAGAAGTGCACAGATTATGATGGTATCTGGCCGTTCGTCTCAGCAAGATTATGTACCACACTTCTATGGGAGCGGGTAGTTCACTTAGGCAGAATAATAGATGTATCTATAGTTCGTGTCGTTTGACCCTCGGCAGTGCACAGATTATGATAGGATCGATTCGTACTCCTCGACATTTCTATAAAGTACTCTCATGGAATCGTGCATAATATTTGACAAGAATTAAGTGCATCGGTAAGTCTTCCATATTTGAATTATGATGACCTATCTGGTGAGATCCATTATATATATGCTCCGGTTGAGGATGAATTTTCTAATTGAGAGCTTGAGTTTATGGAAGATAGGAGGATTGTACCATGCCCTTATATTTGTTCATTTCGCTTATTTACTCTTCCTCATATTTGTTTACTTCTTAGCGTATCTGTCTTATTGAGCCAGTAGTGAGTGTCGATGTCGACCCCTCGTCACTACTTCTCTGGGGTTTGGCTAGATACTTATTGGGTACGCATTGATTTACGTACTTATGCTACACTTGCTGCACATTTTTGTTCAGGTACATATACGTCTGGTGGTCTACTGGGCGCATAGGCGCGGATCTTGAGAAGACTTACCGTGAGCTGCATTTCATATCACAATCTGTAGCCTGCAGAGTCTCCATCAGAATTATTTATGTTCTCCTGTCTAATTTTATATTCCAGACATATGTTGTAGCTTATTATATTTTCTAGTTGGTGCCCATGCACTCGTGACACCGGGTTTTAGGGGTGCTTATGGTTTGTTCTTTGTTTTAGTTATGAAAACATTACCATTTACCATGTATATTTTATTCCTTACTATGTAATTGATGAATATTATGATTTAAAAAAACTAAAATGAGTAATTAAGTTATATGTAATGACCCGACCGTACATTTGGAGGTTTAGCGCATCGTACGATGGTTTGAGGCCTTGGGTAGCTTCACTTAAGGTATTATCACTTGTACGTGTAATCGGAATTGAATTTTAGGAAGTTCAAATCTGATTTGGAATGAAAATTCTCATTTCGGAAGCTTTAAGTTGGAAGAGTTGACTAAGGTTTGAATTTTGAGTAAACTACCTCTAAATCGAGATTTGAAAGTTCCAATAGGTTTTTATGATGATTTCGGACATAGGCATATGCTCGGATGGGGTTTTGGGTGACCCTGGTGCATTTTGGTGCTTACTACGGGAACTTAGCATTTTGGAAGAATTTCATAAGTTTGGGTTGAAGTATATTTTAATGTTATCGATGTCTGATGAGTGGTGATTTTACCACTCATTTTAGCCTTTTCTCATTAGATTTTGTATTGTTAAATGATAATTTGAGGTCGTTGTTAGTGTATAATTGCTCAATTTTCAGGGAAATGATGCTATGAAGGTTGGTGTTGAATTGGACTGAAAGTTGGACAAAAAGCGGTGAAAATGTGCATGAAAGGCTTCAGTGATTCCGCACCTGCGGATTATAGGTCGCAAGCGCGACCTCGCGCCTGCGAGGAATTGTCGCCCCTATGAAGCTAGCTCAGGCACACAAGACTTGCGCCTGCGGTGCTTTTTACGCACCTGCGGAACCGCAGGTGCGACCAAATGTTCGCAATTGCGATGGAATTCAAACCAGCCTAATCTCGCACCTGCGATAAAATTCACGCACCTGCGGAACCGCAGGTGCGACCAAATGTTCGCAATTGCGATGGAATTCAAACCAGCCTAATCTCGCACCTGCGATAAAATTCACGCACCTGCGGAACTGCAGGTGCGACCAGACATCCGCCCCTGCGGAAAAGTGACAAAACTCAGAACTCGCACCTGCGAGAAATATTCCACCCCTGCGGAACTGCACCTGCGATGAATCTTCCGCATGTGCGGTAGTCGGGCAACAGATTTGGACAAAGGTGTAAAATCACATTTTCCAACTTCAACTTTTGTAAACTCGACCTAGCAGCCATTTTTTGGTATCTTTGGCATATCTTTGGACATTTTCTTCAGTTTTGTAAATATATTTTAAATAGATAAGAACAAGTATTGATTTGTGGGTTTGCACACACACTTTGGATTTGTAGAATTCGACATTGTGGTGAAGTTTTCTTTACCCATTTGTGTTTATCTCTTCATTTCCTTGCTTTGTATTGTATATCTAAGTGTGTAGTATTTTTCCAACACTTGAATATGGTTTATGGGAATATTCATATTTAAAGTGTGGATTAAATACCTTGTTGTGCTTATGTATTGAATGATTTT